>JBBPUA010000230.1:0-25180 GCA_038094355.1 Afroboletus lepidellus | reverse complement strand
CATCGCGCGAGCCGACATTGGGGCGTTGCACGAGTCAACAGTGGATGTGAACAATGACTTAGGCGCACCTGAAGCCAGTGGCTTCGAGGGTCGTTTTCTCCTGCTTCTTGACCTTGGCTTTGTCCTTTCTTGGACCAGGTTTCACAACTCGGACCGCCCTCTCAAGCTGCATTGGCCGCCTTTTCTTCTTCTTCCTTGCTTGTATAGTCGTTAGATCTGTGGTGTACGCAATGTTTCGGTCGCGTACCTTGCAGTTTGCTCCTCACTCACCTCCCTTTCTTGTTCGTCCTCTGGTGTGTTTATCGTTACGATCCACACCAATCCCAGAGTGAGACTTACCACTAACCCATCCTGGCAGGTCTGACAAGACTCCCTCGGTGGATGCGTGCCGGTCGGTGTCTGGGGATGCGTGGGAAGTTTTGTAGTCGCACTTTCGTTGCTCTCGTTTGCTCAGCCATGGCAAACTCATCCGTTTATCGCCTTGAAGCACTGGGTGGATGTGCGTGACGACGGAACTCCGTGGACTCGAAGTCAGTGCAAGCAACCCCTTCTCGAACTCCAGAGCTTCGGTGTCACTTTTCGCGTCCCAGCTCACTTGGAAGTGCTTGAGTTATCCCAGAGAAAGATTACATGCGTTGGACGTGGTCACCCCCGGACATGCCAAAGTCGGTGCGTGATGCGATTGGTGCGGAGTTGACGTCAACATCCAAGCCTGACTCCTTTGGGAGGCATCCGCCCCAATGGCACCCCACACACTAGGGCATATAAAATGCGGTCACAGAGCTGAGCGCTGAACCTCTCGCCGACGTTGGACCTGTTGGATGTTGAGCTAGTCCACGTCTCCTGCCAGGCCATATAGCGGGAACTACTTCAGCTGCCACCTGTCTGCACGATTTATCTATGGCAATGATGCCCTCATCATCGCCCTCGAAGTGCTGTAAGTCGTTTTCAGTGTTTGCGGGGCATCGTTGCTCACAGACCCAGACATCTGACCTAGTACATCGGATCGAAGACTGCCCCCGATTGACACGAAGTGCCTTGAAGCGTTTGGTATTATCGCCAAGGTCCATGTGCCGCATGAGGGGAATTTCAGGTGTGGGTCGTGGTTGCACCGTCATGTCACATAGACACTTTCAAACACCGTGACGGCCCTCTCTAGAAGGTTGAGCTATACGTCGTTGAACCGCCGTGCGTGGCGAGGCGGATGTGAAAATCAACGTCGGTGATGAGTCGACGCCGAAGACAAATTTGGTGCGGAGTTGACATCATCGCGAAACGGAAACCCTTTTTCGAGGTGACTTACTTGGAATGCCCGTCATGCACCGCGGACTTGCGACGATGTCGGAAACATATAAAGGTGGGACGCAGAGTTCAATGGAATGAAGCCCTCTCCTTCTCTCCCCCAGTCCACTGTCCATCGAAGTTCTCCCGCTCCGAACCTCCATAGTTCATGAACGTGTCCGTGACTGCTAAGTCCCAGTCCTGTTTCAATGTGGATGTTGGGCTAGTCTCGTAAGCCGTTTTCTATGAGATGCTGAGACGTTGCTTTAATGCTTCACGCCCGGAAAACAGGTTTTCCAGGTTTGTGTGCCCTGCTATGAATGTCGTAGTTTGCTGATGAATCCAACAGCGGCGATGTGCAGTCTCGCGGGTGTAAGTGCGGTCGCGACGACATTTGCTGACGAATCAATCCCATCATCATATAGTTCCTTGGACGCCTGCCGAGTCCACATACCATGGCGACTAGCATTTCCTCGTGATTAAGCCTGAGTAATCATTGCTTGCGCATGGCTTTGTCACGTATTGACTACGCACTCTTCTAGGACTTCTTCGTAGGCTGAGCATGAGGGAACTACTCGCCACGTCATTTTCGATGAGTCCAAAAGTGAGTAAGCAATGGTTAGCTCGCATGTCTGATGACGTTGATACTGGAACTCGAAGGGGCGCTGCGCTGAGCTGTCAACGGAATCGGAAGTCAATCGATTTTCTGACGCCAACTCTCCAGATAACTCAGGTACTGAGGCACTCGCGGCTGCCACATTCGCGTTTTTTTCTAATGCGTCACAGGGCCACACTGCATGCCTTGATGAAGTGGCTTCCAAGGTCCAGTTGGACTCGCACAGAGATTGGGTTCTGTCAGCCGGCAACGCAGAATCGAGTGTTTGCGAGTACTTTGCTTTGCAATACTGTGACAGCTAGCACGATTATCAGATAATGGTCAAATGAATCTACCCAGTGCCCACGATCCACATGCAATCTTGTCTGGTGCTAGGCATGGTTTATCCGGAACAAAGGCATATCTGCCTGTGGGTCATGGTCAATTGGTGGATGTCACGTTCGGCGCATTTAGCTAGTCATTTTACTATCGTGATGCGCTATACTACTGCCCAAAATTCTGCTCAAGTACCGACCAGTACCCCCCGACCAGATGTAATTCCACGCCAATGTAGAATGTGATTAGGGACGACGAGAGAGGGTGGAATGACATGAATGCATCTGAGCATTGTGGGTATAGATTGGAGTTACGGGACGTTAATAAGGGCTTCTGAGCGTAACCAGCGCTAAAGGGACACAAGAAAGAGCGAAACATACCCAATAGTTGAATGAGGCGACGAAGGGGATGCAGGCCAAGGAGAATGATCGAACCTGTGGTTCAAAACCAACCGGTTAATACTTGCCTCGCCCCGTTCCCTCTTTCCATTTCCTTCGCAGAACGATTGCGGGCGTGTCAGCTTGGAACGCTGTATCTGTAGTGGTACTCCACGATATCTCCTGGGGACGGGGTAGGCTGCGCAGCCGAGACCGCCTCCGAACCGAAAGAGTGTTTTGAGTTTGGTCCTGTATCTGTGAGTGACAGACGGGCGAAAAGAGTAACAACTTCGTCACGCAAGTGTCGTAGAGGTGTTCTGCGCGATATGGATGCCCGGGGTGTTTCACTAGTGGAACGGCGGTCTCCTGATTCGCCCCTCGTCGTAATCAATATGGTGCTCTGGGTCGCGGGTGCCATGGACGAACTCGATGTGGGTTAGCCCACTTCGCGCGCTCATCGTACTCTTGGTGGTGCGTTGTCGGCGATACCGAGTTGGGTTGTTGACTCGCCCGGCCCTGTGATGCAAATACCTGGGTCGGGCAGGCTAGGATACGGAAGCGACAACCAAGGGAAAACGAAATGAACGCGGACAGCGTCGGGATATCATTGTCATTGGGCGTCTTGGGATGCTGAATGGATGGATACTAATCTGAGGAGACAGCAATGTTCCGCTGCGTCCGCAGGGTCAGACAGCGCTCTCTGTTGTTGGCACAGAGTACCCCGTACCTGTACTAAAAATTGGTGCAAGGCCACCCCGCAACTCAACGTTCACCCTCGCAACGCCATTCGTGGCCTTTCTATCGCCTGCTCATCGCCCTATAGAATGCGACTCTTGTCCTCGTTCACATCATGCGAACAGCTAGTAGTCCGAGAAAGCTGGGAGCAAGCGTGGGAATGAACTGAATATCACCCTCCCGAACCAGGACCATCCGGCTTTCGGAAACGCTTTCCATACTACCTCCTCGATCCTGCAAGCCCGCCACGTCCCCGACCGCTCAAGTTACGCCATTGAATAAATGTGGCTTTTAGAAGGACCAGTTTCCGGTGGTAGTTCACCCCACAGACGCTCTGATTGTGGTGCTATGCGCCTGAACGTCTCGAGACCACGCAAATACGGAGCGTAGCGCCCGTTGCATCCCAGCGCGTCTGAACGAATTTCTTCTTCGTTTGAACGATGACAATGTCCCCCGGCTGTGTTTGGGGGAGTGAGCGAAAGCCACCTTGCGTATCTCGTGGATGGGTACCTTGCTTCAAATTGTCGCTGTCTATCAGGTTCTATGTGAACATCTTGAAACAACCAACTGCGCAGCAGTCGCTCGCGAACACTCGTCAAAATGACGTGAGGATCGGTAAAGGGCTCTTGGTAAGTGATTAGGCCTGAGACTCGCGTGGATGTCGTTCGAGTAGCGTTTCTTGACAGACTCGTCAGGCGATTCCACATGCCCCGTTGTTGTCATGGAGCCACGACGAGATGCCGTTGAGGAGTTATCATAACGTCACTTCAATGTGGGTTGTATGCTTGTTACTAGCACGAAAGAGATGGGTTCACATTATTCGACAGGACCAGGTCGTTCGTCGAAGACACAAGCAACAATTCGTAAATCATTCAACAGACCATTCGTCGTTGCCCACACATACTTATCGACACCACCCCAGACAATAAAACCAAACAATCATCTGCATTCGATGCCCCGGATCTTGTATCGGCAACGATGACACGCATCAACTATGCCATTGTACCAGTAAGTGGATCCCACTTTTATACCCTGTCGGAAGCGTGCTCAATTCTTTTTTGCTGATCGATCGATCTCGTGTCCCCGGGACATCAACAAACACGCGCACGGAATAGCGATCGCGTCGAGCCCTGTCGATCCTAGGACAGCAATTGGCTAATACGCCCAGTCAGGGTTACCCTCTTTTCTTGCTCAACACTATCTTTTCGTCGCTTCTAAGGAATTCGAGGCATTAACCAAGCGCCCTTCCTTTTGCATTGCGGTGAGTGCTGTAATGCCCATTGCATCCCAGTGGCATCCGAGTAATTTTCTTCATCGGCATGGCGACGATGCAGTAACGCCAGGCCGCGTTTGAGGAAGGGGGTGAAAGCCCTATTGCCAAATACACATCTCGTGGACGAACGCCTTGCTTGTTGCTATCAGTGGACACCTGGAAATAACTGGCTGTGGGACGGTCACAAGAACAAATGAACTGGTGGACATCCACTGCGAGGATCGGCAATGGGTTCTTGGTAAGTGGTTAGGCTCCTCGTATTGACGTCGTTGGAGTAGCGTTTCATGTCAGACTTCAGGCAACGTGTCCCCGAGATACAAGGAGATCAGGCAATGAACGCCCAGATTCCACCACACTATCTCTCTCCCCGCGAGCCATCGAGCGAAGCAAGGCATTTCTGGCAACACAGACATCGTTACAGGCGCTAGAAGATACAAATCAGGTATATCAGTCTTCTGTCATGGAAGTCACCTCATTGCTGTGGTACAACGGGGTTTAGGGTGATACATGTTGTATCAATAAAGTCGATCACTTCGTGTTCCAAGAAGCCCTCATAGCGATGTTCAAGTAGTACGAGGAGTCTAGACGATGTACCTCTGCGCTGGTTTTGGGATTGAAGGAAGGCTAGTAGCTATGAGAGAAAAAAATTTCCCTCGCTAAGTGACTATTACCAATCGTCAGCAGCATACCCTAAAGATGTTCGGTTCGTGGATGTAATTCCCTGGTAGGTTCTGAGCAGGTCGTTCTGATCGCATGAAGACCGACCGGTGTCATGCGGTGGTACGCTGATCGCGCTTCTGGTAGTCACTCGTTTAGTCTCCCACCACTTTGATAGAATTTTTGGTTGTGGACTATTTGACGAGCTAATGGATGGTGCTGTTTCTGTTCTTCGGTATTATACCGATACGGAAAACGGAACCTAATACATAGCTTATTGGAACGGTATGTATACTCCACCTTGCCGTCTGTGACTTCTCTGCCCTAGTACCACCAAGTTACAGTGCGCAGATGCCAGCACCGTGGTGGTCCGGCTAGCCCCGAACCCACACATTGTGACAGCGGTATCGATGGTGCCAATACCACTTACCATGACTTTATCCATGGTCTAAGATCCAGCATCGAAAATCCCATGTACTTGATCACAAATGGAGCTGACGTTACACGGGGTGCTAGTCACTGACAGTCAGACCTGATGTGGAGCGTGATGCACACATCCCGTTCAGCGTTATCATGATCAATGACTCTCGCAGAGCCCCAGCTGGCTCACTATGTTGGATAGGATGGTTGGTCTGGAACTTTAGGGTGAGGCTAGCCGTGCTTTCCATAACACAGGTGCTAATTGCTGGCCTCTGGATCTCTGGCATGCATGTTCGCAGGGAACACTTGCTATGATCGCTTTAGGAACACACTGGACAGAACACCCGCGGACGATAGCAGATGAGTAGGAGGCAAGGTGTAATCTTGAACTGTTTACTGTGCATGTTTCTACACCACGCTCCGACAATAAATAAATATTCTATGACATGTCCCAGGTGTGTGGAACTGAGACAAGATAATCCACTATAGAACTCGAATGGAATGCAGTACCCGCCCACTATGGTCACTATGATTGATTCGTTGAGCCCCTTGGTACTTCTTCAATGCCATTTGTTCCCTCGTTTGACTCAACATCCGCAAACCGGATCGCCGACGCAGCTCTGCCACAACCAGATGACAAGCCAAATCCAGTGTCAATCCCACTCCCGCGTCTACCCTGCACGTCACGTGCATACAGCGCCCGTATACTGAGAGTAAACCGAGGTGGCAAAATGAATACAGCCAGTATGCTGGTAATGCATACCTCCTCTGCAAATTTTCCATGGGAAGCAAATACATTGATGACATTAAATGAGAAGATGCTGTGGTAGAAGGTGACTATTAGTTCGGTTATGTTCTGGCTTGGATAGAGAGGAGTATTATAGAGAAAAGAGATAGAACAGACACATACGCAATAAAATAAAGGACACCCTGTTTGATGAGTAATTTCATGTACTGATTTGTCTCCCAGTGCTTTGTTGTGTAATACATCTGAAGCAACTGCCTCACAAACTGTGCAACAGCTAGTATGCACAGTGGTGCACCATCTACAATTTGTAGAATATTGCCCATATTTTGGATGATCAACAAGTGATAATTGGTGCCAGTGAAAGGTGACACTGCAGTAACCTCACAGATGGATGAGTCAAGTATCTGTGCTGTGGTCACTACATGACAGCCATCAGTGTGAAATGCAATTTATTTGACTGATTTCTACATACCAGACAGGCCCCTCAAATTGGCAAAGATGGCAGTGCCTATGAGGATGAAAGCCATCTCCACAAAAAAAAATACAAGGAGAATAATGAGGATCAGCCTTGATCTATTATACATTGCCCAGACACGAAGGAGCATTACAACTGCAATCATATTTTAGCCTAGTATCCTTAAGATTTTGCAAATGGAAAAACTCACAATCTGCTGCACCAAGGAAGAAAGGATATGTCCACAATTTAACAAGGAACATGATTAGACCTACAAAAGGCCCAATATGAAGTCAAATACAGATGGGGCAAGATGGCTGGGCTTGCTCACACCTGCCAGTGATCAGTATGTCATGGGGCTAGTAGTGTATATAAATACATACATCTATGCAAATAAATCAACACTATTTGTTAGTGATCAAAGCCAGAAAGTTACTTTTTTTGAGGCTGGCAGCAAGCTACTTGCAACTTGCAACTCGACTGGGTCAGAATTCAATAAATTTAACATTTATATGCCAGACATACAAAAGGCAGCATTGCTGACAAGGAATTCAAAGTTAGTATTCATGGACTGCATTTCTAGAACATTTGACTCACAAAATGTTATAAAGTCCAGCATACCGAATCTATGAACATGCATTTAGCCTCCTATAATACCATTTGGAAGTCCAATACATACAAAAATGAATAGTGTTGATACCCAAGTCCAGGGTTTCGTCTATAGTCTTATGAGGTGCATGTCATGCTGCAAAGATATAAACACTGACCCAGATGTATTCTACCTGGATAAATTTATGAGTGAGGAAAAGCTTGTATAATGAGCATACCTCATCCGAAAACATGAGTACTTTGAATATACAGGTGAGTGCAGTACATCAGAATGGCCTTGGAACCTCAGTTTACTCACCATAGTCATATGTGGCAGTGGTAAGAATGGCAACTATGGATGCTGGAACATGGTTCTTTCACAAAATAGAATAAGCTTACGTGATATATAATTATTTTGCCGAAGAATGGTAAGTGCATCCTGTAATGCATGAGACATGGTGTGCAGGCTATGAGTAGGGCAGTCACTGTGGTGGGCAGGGACGAGAAAAAAATTCTATGCTTTTTGAAGTTAGGACATACTGCCAGTGCCAATGAACTCCCAGGAGTTCGGATCATGGCGGGAGAATTAATTGGCAGTCTTGGTTCCAATGTCGGTGTCAGGCTGGGCATTGCAAATGATGCCAATAATAAACATCCTTCTTTGATGGAAAACGTCCTAAGGCCCTTCATTCCTGCTCATCATCCAATCATGGATACCATCAACTATCGTAACATATATTCCAAAAGAGCAACAATGATGCATGATGTTCCAGGCTTGTCAAAACAATCAAACGGCGGGAAGGATGATTCCTTCGATCATGCTTTGTCCATATTGGCTTCTCCTCTGAGCGCAATTAAATCAACCATATTTTGGTTCTCCTTGTTCCGTCTCTTCTTCGCAAGCAAAATCGGACTCCTGGTGCTCTGGGGCGTGAGCGCAGCAGACGAACCCGATGGGTTGTGGGGAAAGAAATATGGGTCTATGCGTATGTTTTAATTTGGGGACTGACACAGTGGTACGCATATACGCGTGAGCGGCAGGCTAGGATGCCGAGACGACAGCTAAGGGGAAAGGGCGACGATTCGGATGAGCGTGGACGGCGTTGTCATTAGTGGTTCAGAACAAGTGTAGGAGCTAGCGGCGCTGTACATGTATGCTATCTCGCACTACGTGAAACAAAAATTGTATTAGTACATCCCTATCTCGCCCGCCTCTGTGTGCTCTCTTGCAGGGCCATCATGCAACGATGTCAACCCTCGCAGCACCATTCATGGTCTTCTATCACTCGTTCATCGCCTTGTGGAACACGGCTCTTGTGCTCGTTCACGGAGTGATCCAAGAAGCCCAGGAAGAAGCCACCGACGTGATAGATTGATCCCCATGGCGGTTAACTCGACGCATCGTTACCATCACGCGATCGCGTCGTTGCGCGGCACGTCTTGAAAGCGCTCAGTCCATGCTGCTCGTCCAGCTGTCATGGTGGAGAGGACGTCGGACGAGGGCAGGTTGGACATGCATTTGAGCTCTATAAAGATGGCGACGAGGGGGGCGCTGATGGAGATGGGCGACGATCCCATCATAGGTCTGTTTCATGTTCCTCATCAATGCCTCACCGGAAGCAGAAGGTACGACGTGCGTCGACGGATAGGCAGCAATGCGGGATCCGATCACGGGTGCAGCGCCTTGTTTGCAGCCAGGCTGGAGATGATCGGACTGGGTGGGCACTCGACGTCCGTGTTGGGTGTGGTCCGCGTCGATGGGGTTAGTCACAGATAGGGACTAGGACGCACGAGGCGCAGGAATGTGCCCATCAAGCTTCCATACATCTGGAAGGAGGAATACAGGAGATGGATGAGGGCATCCAAATGTTGGTTGTCGCCCCCACCTCCCCGCTCAGATGGGCACGGATGGACGTGTGCACCACAGAGGTAATGCCAAGCTGCTCACAGAAAGCGCGGCGCGACGTTGGTTGCACATAGATCAACTCAAGCAGCCGCAGCGAGGGTCACCTGCCAAAGAGGCGACAGAAGGCCAGGCGTTTCAGAGGGAACGGGCAGGACGCAGTGGCACTTGTACTGCCTTGCAAGGAAAAGGCCCGAAATGAGATCCCCGATCAATCACTTCAAGTTGATGAGGAGCACGTAAGCGCAGGAGTGCACAGCTTTTGTCTCTGTCAGCCGCGCTCAGTTTGCCGTCATCTTCACTCGTTTCTAGCACAATAATCTTAGCCTCCCTGTTCTTCTTTCACATGGCCTGACTATGTGCCACCCGAGTTCAGGGAGGCTGGATGCTAAGCTTCTTCCCATTCGGTCTCTGCATTCCTTCCCCCTCCCTGCAGCATGAGTACGTCAAGCTACGGAAGGCAGTGTTCGTGAATGCAACGAAGAAGTCTCAAATGCAAAGGACATCCTCCTTCGGGTCCCACATTGTTCACTCTGGTGACAATCGCGCCTTCGCAGTCCGGGTAAGTATTCGTTCTAGGCTATTAGCCAGATAATCAGTCAATTGCAAATGTTCAGAAGGCTAGTTGGACGTCAACCGGGGCCCTATACGGCCTTTCTTATTCGCATACCTTGTTCCAAAGGCGGTCCTCGGGGAACTTGGTGAGAGTTTGCATACGCATACTGTGGCGGCTGTTCTGCTTATGCTGAATGGTAAAACAATCAGTCACCTTTTTCTCGCATCCAAACTGTAGTTGACACATGTACTCAAACCAATCGCACCGAAGTGGTTTGTGCGATATCGAAATAGTCAAATGATGTGCCAGTGAACTGTTTGGCGGTGTCAAGGTACGCACTTGATGAAGTCTGGATTGCTTTGAGCGTCCTGAATGCCGCATGGACCGCGGGTGAAGCCAAACGTCTTCCCTATAATGCAGAAACCGTAGCAGCGTCGCGCCGCGGTTGTTTGATGCACACCAATGATTTGTGTTAGGTGTCGGTTTAAATGAATCAGCCTGGTGGCGACGCGCTGCACATGGACTTTGCGTAGCGCAGGAAACATAAAGGGAACACGAATGGCTGACATCTATGCGTAGAGGATCGAACACTGCCAATGGTAATATTCAATTCTTGAAAGAAACACCACACGTGCAAAAGAATCACGTTTCACACTACTAACACCTGTGAATTGATTGGCAGTTGTTGTACTCCAGGATCGCTCAAATTGGACTTGTACGATCGCATTCACCGCATGATGCACAGAAGTAGTATCAATCTGATCATCGTGTAGTAATCGACACTAGTCGTGGCATTCATGATCCTTGACGCATCAAAAAAAGATGGGAGACAAGATGGATCGGAAATCCGGGTTCTTATAAAGACAGTAACAAATCCTTTCCAAAAATACACGAGAACTTTCCAGCCCCTGCCCACTATACCTTTTACTTGATTTTGCCTGCCACTACCTGACTGCCATGTCTCGCGTGTTACAGGATGCACTTCAACTTACCAATATTCGACGTCAGGATTATGCATCACGTAAGTTTAGTGTCCTCCTTTGTAAAAGGACGCTATTCCAACATTCCCGTAGTTGCCGTTCTCGTCGCTGCCGCATACGACTATGGTGAATCACAAGCTCCATTCCAATCGCTACACTAACATATGTCAAATGATCTCAGTGCTCACATTTTCTTATGAAGTATGATTATTATCTGTCGTACAAGTTGTTTCCTCACTGGTAATCCATTCAGGTAGAATATATCTGGGTCAATATGTATTTGTTTAACAGCATGATATACCTGATAAGACCGTAGGATAAACCCTGGACTTGGGTATCAACACTGTTCATTTTCGTATGTCTTCCCAATATATATTACAAGTTACTGGAGGCTCAAAGCACGTAGGTTCGATATGCGGGGCTTTACAGCATTGCGTGAGTCAATCATTTCTGCAACACACTCATTTTTGGATTGACTCTTCATCAGCGCTCCTGTCCTTGGTATGGCTGACATATAAAAGCCGAGTTTATTGAATTCCGACCCAGCTGCACTCGCAAGTGGGAAGTAGCTTCCTACCCAGCTCAAGGAAGGTATTTCTCCCAGCATTTTGATAATTGATGAGAATGTCAAGATCTACTATGATAGATGTATGTATTTATGCTCACCATTTTCGATTCTATCACATTTCTGACACTTACTGACTAGGTGTGAGCATACCACATCTTCCCCCATCTCTATCCAATTTCGAGCTTGATTATTTTCCAGGTCTAATCATGTTAATCCTTAAACTGTGGGTATATCTTTTCTTTCTTTGTGCAGCAGACTGTGGGTCTTCTGTGGCTCTATTTGCGAAAACTAGAGAACTGACTAAAAGTGCCCCATGTAGTTGTCCTGCTTCTCCGTGTCTGGGCAATGTATAATCGATCTAAACCCATCCTCATCTGTACCGTTGTACTTTTTTTCGTACAGATGGCTTTCGTCTTCATTGGCATTGCTATCTGTGGCAGTTCGAAAAATGTCTTTGGTACGTAGATGTTGGTCAAATAACACCATCCGCCGGCTGACATCGTGATGCAGTGATCACAGTTCAGATACTCGAGACCTCAGTTTGTCATGTGTCATATTCCATGCATACATTGGTTATCGGAACTGTGGCTAGCGTTCTACAAGCGATATATGGAGCAACGCTGTGCATCCTAGCCGTCACCCAGTTCGTGAGGCAGGCAGTTCAAACATACCGCCTGACGAAGCAATGGGAGATGAATCAGTACATGAACTTGCTTGTCAAACAGGGCGTCCTCTATTTCATCGCGTACGTGTCCACTCTTTCGCTCTGTAATTCTCCTTGTCATTCAGAAAATAAGCATTACCCGCCAAACTAACAGATTCCTCCTATCACAGGATCCTTTTGTTTAACATTATCGCCACAATTGGTTATTTTGGAAAATTCCCTGTGAACGGATGGCAATTGATACTGTTTTCCCTCGCCGGATCACTGCCGATGTTCATCCTGTCACCTCGATTTACCATCAGCATACGAGCGCTGTATGCGCGTGACGTACAGGGTAGACGCGGGAGTGGAATTGACACCGGGTTCGGTTTGTCGTCTGGCCGCGGTGCAGCTGGATCGGTGATCCGGTTCGCGGACATTGAGCCGGACGAGGGAACGGACGGGATCGAGGAAATACCGAGAGGAGGTCCAGCGATTTAGTCAAAGCGAGCGAGGAGGATACTGGGGGTTCCATTCGAGTTCTGTAGTCAATTACTTTGTCTCGATTCCACATTCCCGGAGCGTGCCAGAGAAGAATTACTTGTCATCTAGTGTGAAAGAACGAGATATGAAAATATAAATAGTGAACGCCAGCGGACTGTTCAGTTCATAAATACACGTCGTCTCTCAGTAACCCAGCAGTGTGCTCGTCAAGCGGACCACAGGAATCGCTCAGGCTAACACGTTCTGTCCTGTTTTGTGGAAAGTAGGTTAGTCTCACTCCATAGTTCCACCCAGGAAGGCGCGACATCCTATCCCACATAGCAATCCAGCGAGGACTCTACGAGATAGACACTGTGCGATGATGGCGCTCCAAGGGCGAACGATGGGGTGATCTTCGGATAGATTGAACCCGGGGGATCTCATTTCAGACCTGATACCTTCTGCGAGAGTACCGACCATTCTCCGTGGAGCTGGAGATGAAAGACGGTTTCTTTGGACATCCATGCAAAGCACGATTACCTCGTCGGTCTCGCCTACTACAGATCTTAGGTTCCAAGCGTTTTGACTATGGAGCAGGTCGTCGGAAGCAATTAGTCACCCAGTAGCAATTCGCGGATTGATTCGGGAACGCTTCCGATGTGCAGTCGATCGAGGAGGAAGTTGGCGAAGTATAAATTGGATTCGTGGACGAACCTTCCTCGCCCTGGTCTCAATCCCCGGTGCAGAAGTGAGGCAATAAGTACTTACAGTAAGCAACTAGACAAAAGAGCGAATGCCCTGCTCCACGGGGTAGACATTGTTTCCCAGCATAACGCTCGACACGTCATCTGGCTGTTGCACTGTTGTTGCGTCCGGGTTGACGTCGATGTTGTGGCCGTCGCGCCGTCACGATCACGACCAGTTGACCTAATGTAGGCCATAGGTTCAAAGACGGGCGGCGTTCGTGCGCGAATGGGCGCAGCCTCAGCGGCGGCCGAGCGATGGGGGACATCGGATGTGAGGACACGGTGGGGGCTACCAACGAGCGAGGGCGCCGAAGTAGACTCGGTGGAGGCGGTGGACGAGCGATGAATCTAGCACTTACTTTTTTGTCGCAATGGGCCTGGGAATGAGAATATGTGCATGGAAGCTGATCCTGCAAAAAGACCACACCCTGCCCTTTGAAATCGATATCGAGAGCTCTGTACATGCGCTAACCTTCTCAGCAAACGGCGAGTACCTTGCGGGTGGCGGCACGAACGGCGTTCAAGTGTGGCGCCTGGAAGATGGAAAGCAAATGGCAACGATGAAAGTACGGAACGTCCAATGTCTCGCCGTTTCTAAGGACAATCGGTGGATAGCAGCAGGGTTGGGGAGTGGCCAAGTGCTCGCATGGGATGTGACAACTTTTGAACAGACCCAGAAACAAACGGATTTTGTGTGCAAGGGTTCCTTTGGCGTCAGTGGAGTCGATTTTTCCCCTGATTCGGCCCAACTCGTTGCAGCATATCCAACTGGCATGGCCATTGTTTGGGACCTCGCTACTGGCGTACAACTGCACACACTCCGCCACGAGGCAAAGTCGGTGAGAGCAGCAATGTACTCGCCACAAGGTGACCGCATTGCGACCGCTACCAGACACATTCATGTGTGGGACCGTGACAATGGCCGGTTACTCGTGGACATCGCTGTAACAATCACCCCGCTGTACAATACTGGACTCCTCTGGTTCAACGATCACCTCTTTGCTTTATCTGACGGCATGATTAAGGAGTTCAATGCATCTACTGGTTCTATGATCTCGGAACGCTCCGCCTCTGAAACAAAATACCTCTCGTGTATTGCTCTGTCGCGACATGGAGAGTTCATTGCATATTCCGCGCAACGTACTGTGTCGTTTTGGGACACATCAAGCCACGCCCAACTCGCTGTCGTCCGCCACCCCCAGGATATCCGTTCTGTCTCATTTTCTCCAGATGATCGGTTTTTCGCGGTCGGTGGGGATGGAGGGAGAATCACCGTACGTAGCCTATCCCGTATCACTGTAAGTGCTATATCGTTTTGAGTTATGGCCTATCTGAATAGTTTTGCTGCTGCGGTCGTTTTCGCAACAGGACTCGATCCCTTTGTCTCGCCTGCACCCCACGTTTCAAGAGCCTGAGATCTTGATCGACGACGAAACACTCAGCGCATGGAAACAAGATCAGCTCGAGAACGCGGTGACGCTACTGACCGCAGCGATCCAAGATTCTCACAAAGCAAAACATCATGCGCTTGCCAGTCAAGCTCTCATCCGAGCTCGTTTTCGAGAATGGGACGCAGCAATTGTTGATGCCGAAGAGGTGATTTTCACTTTGGTTACATATTCATGTATAACCCTAATGTCAATGTAAGGCCGTCAGACTTCAGCCGTCAGTCATTGGTTACATCGCTCAGAGTATTGCCCTTGCTGGCAAAGGGGAAAAACATGGAAGCTATCGGGCTTGCGACATTGCATTTGAGCGTTTTCATTCATTTCATGTTACATTTCTCCTCCTTGTCAAGGTCTGTAATATTTTCGTTGTATTGCCATGGAGTTGATCATATCCTCAGGCAATTGTTGTATTTATCGCCGGAGATCATGCTGATGCAATATCACGTGTAGGCGACCTTATTGCTACAGTGCATTTCAACTCGATATGCTACGTAGTTCAGGTACGCATGTAATGTGGGGCAGCACAACAACCTTTTGCTGAAATTTTAGCAGGCCTATATGTATCTTCTTTTTGGAAATTTATGCATGGATCGTGGTGACTACGAAGGTGCGGCAAAGTCGTTTGAGCTTGCACGAGGCCAACTACGGCCTTACCCAACTCAGTCACTCTCTCTGGTTTCGCTGGCAAGTTTCCTAAGAATCATGCTGCAACTCACTGTCGTCACTCACTAATCGATTGCAGATGTTCGGATGGAAGTTCGATAATCTCCAAATGATAATTCGACAACGTTTATGTGAAGCCCTGTATTTGGCGGATCGGACGGAGGACGCAAGTGGATCTCTTCTTGAACTCGTGCATACCATCGAAAATGAGGTGTATCTAGATGGCGCTATTGTCGAATGGAATTCTGGTGAGCTGACAATTTGCCTGGTTGTATACTATTCAATAACAATGAATTAGGAGAAGAAGTTAACAGGAGGGGACCCTTCATGGAATGGGTTTGTGGTGAATTTACTTTTCATCCACTTGTCTTCGGTGTTTTCAACCTTTTTTAGAGTTCACGCAGCGATGTCTCTCTGCTCCCCCAATATATGATGACGCAGTCTCGGCAACCAATGTCGGAATGCCTCATGTTACTTCTACACCACTCTTGGTGGAGTGGGCGAAAGCAAACTTAACTCTGTATCCATGGAAAGATGTATTGCTTTCTGCTGTTAGTGTGAGTATTTCAATGTTTTCGCACCTGTCATGCAGTTGACATTACATTTGCAGTTCAGACTCTTCGGCACTGTAATTTATGAGGTCGTAATTGAACGTCTGGAACATCTCGATCGCATAGCGGATGCAGTCGAGTGCTTTCATCAGATGACAAACGATCTCCGGGTCGGAGAAGAGATGAACCTGCATCGTGAATACCGTCAGTGGGTTATTGGTGAGTGGACACTACGACTTATGTATGCATGACATTAAATCATGTCAGACTTCAGGCAACGCTCCACGAAAAAACTGGAACATCTCGGGGATAAAGCAGTGGATGCAAGACGATACGACGAAGTGATCTCTCACTATACCATCGCGTTGTCTCTCCATCCTACATGCCCACAAGTTATTCTGATCAAGCGAAGTAAGGCATTCATAGCAGTTGGGTCGTGGCAAGAAGCTCTCAACGATGCTGACCAAGCATGTTATTTTTACCAAATGCCGGTCGACATTATTGACATATCGCATAGGTGATCAAGCTCGATCAGTCATCACCATATGGCTATGAGATGAAGCATATGGCTTTACATCAAGCTAGAAAATATGTGGAGGCAATCGACGCATTCGAGATGATGCTTTTGAGGATGGAGCACTTGACAGATCCGGACAGCCGTCGTGAGTTGAATCCCTGCAACCATAAAAATAAAACGTCTTATCGTCCATTAGAGCGTTGTAATCAGTACATCAACCCGTCGAGAACGCGAGCGAGGATTCGCAGAATCGTCAGAAGAACCTTACGAGATTCTCCGCACATGCTCATCAACACAACCACTGGCGCTTTTCATGACAGAGATGAACAAGCAGCTGCATTCGAATCCCTACCGATCTTTAATGAACTTGTATCGTCGATGACGATTCGTATCGATCGCCCCCGTATCAAGCATGAAGTACAACAATACTTCCGATATGCCATGCTGTCCCATACGTGGGAAAAGGATGAACCGCTATTTGATCACGTGGTACGCTTGGTGGTGTACGACCTAGGCAGCTCTCCGACCCTCAAGAAGCTGAAAATGTTTTGCAAAATCGTTCGGGAAGCTGGATTCATTTGGGCGTGGAGTGACACGTGTTGTATCAATAAAGCGGATCACGCCGTGCTTCAGGAAGCCCTTGTGTCCATGTTCCAGTGGTACCATGGAGCTGCCCTGGTGATCGTTTATCTCCATGGCGTACACCCTTCATCTGGGCCTGGTGCTCTTGCAAACAGTCTCTGGAACACTCGAGGCTGGACACTCCAGGAATACTTTGCCGCCAAAGTCATTCACTTCTATACAGAGGATTGGACTCTTTACCTGGATCTGGAATTACCCACTCAGAATCAAAAAGAATCACCCGAAGTGATCTCCGAGATGGAGCGAGCGACTGGGGTATCTGCGCAACAACTAACGTCCCTTCGTCCAGGCTTGAGCAACATCCGGGAGAAATTACGTCTCGCCTCGACGTGGAAGACAACACAAGTAGAGGACGCCGCATACTCATTGCTTGGCATCTTCTCTGTCACAAGTATATCACCAATATACGGTAATGCGGAGGGTGCCCTGGGTCGTCTATTGGCGGAAATTCTCACGGGATCTGGAGACACGAGTATCCTTGCATGGACTGGAAAGCCCGGCAGCTTCAACAGCTCTCTACCCGCATATATTACTGTATTCAACGAATCGGAGATGTCGCACCTCCCGGAACCGATTCCAGATGCTGAGATGGCAAGGATGATCACTACATCCGAGTCGGACACTTCGTTTGACATCGACATGGCCCAGAAGTTGTACAACCATCTTGATGACCTTCCTTCGCCTTGGTTTGCTGCGAATCGGATGAAGCTTCCGTGCATCGCCATCGAGCTACCACCTCTTCCAATTCCTCGTGTCATGCGGACTGGCCGTGTTTATCGTGCCAATACTGCTGCCTTTGGGAAGATAGAAATCAAGACGAAACAGGATCTCGCTCAGAAAAAAAGGCTGTATCTAATTCACCCTTGGTTGGATGCTCTCTTGGAGCGTGAGGAGATGCATGGTGGCGAATCCGAGATTGTGTCGACGCGGTCTATGAATGTCGCCGAGGACGAACTCTCTGACGAGGGCAGCGATTATGATGAAAACAAAATAGATAACGAGGGAGAGGAGATTGACGGCGTGGAAGATGAAATCGATGGCGAGGAGACGGAAAGGCATGACGATGACGGCGACGGTGACTCGTTACCTGAACCTGAACCGCCCTCGCTAGCTGCGCCATTGCATCTGGTTCGAGTTGACAGTGAGACACGAGCACGACAATTTGTTGCCCGTCTTAGACAGCCGTTTGGTGCCCTCTTGCTCACGCTGGCGTCGACGGGTCGTCGTGGAAAGACTTACAAATGGGTTGCGGCGGATAGTTTGATCACGGTGCGGTTTCAGGAGCATGTCTCGCTTGCTATAATTCTGGACAGCGTTCGTATCCTTGATGTTTTGTAACTACATAGGACCTAGGATCTGATCAACTCATGTATTTTACCTGCATTTCTTTCACTTCTGCTAACCGAAGGCCTGGGGGTGTAGAGCGTGAGCACAGATGAAGGAGCATCAGCAAACTAACCCTCACCCTAACAGGTTGGGATAGTCTGTGCTGGACTGGACAGAGCTGGACAGAGCTGGACAGAATGACAGGGTGAGGGTTAGTTTGCTGATGAGCCCGATGGTGTAGTGTGCGATAGACATTTATGCGGAAAGGTTACTGAAACATCATCTGGAAGAAAAGTGAAACAAGTCACAGGGCTGTTCTGTGGACAACCGGCAACAGTCTTCCGGTTCTGATGTCCAATCGTGTCACTTCATCATGTGGAATGTCGTTTACAAGGATGGTGCACATGATCCCATCTAGGATTTTGGTTCCGGGTTTTTTTTTTGAATCCATTTATGTCCCTTTCAGGGCGCGATACCCTACGTAGGACAGTACTATGGCCATTACAGCACGAGGCAATGTAGCGTGTGAATGGATCTATGTTATTCAGGCGCTCGTACGAGCGGAATTATTGCTTACTTGGCAACTCTCACAGCACTCATTGTCGTTGTCATCGATAATGCCTGGTACGTGAACATAAATTGGGTCACATCAATATTGATTGTTGGACAAGAGGAGCATTCCATCGAAATTGAGAGTGATGGCGACATATGGGCCGTGACATTCTCACCAAATGGTGAATATCTTGTCGGTGGTGGCATCAAGGGGGTACGGGTGTGGCAGGTGAATGCCCGTCCCAGCCAAGTGGCAGCCATGGAAACAGGGCCTGTCACTAGCATTGCGGTGTCCAAGGATGGTAAATGGATCGCAGCAGGGACGAACTTGAGCGGCGTGTTTTTGTGGAACGCGACTACGTATCAACAAGTCTTTGCGCTCGAAGAGGATTCCTGGGACACCAACGCTGTTGATTTCTCTCCGGACTCGACTCGGCTTCTCTCCGCGTCGGACAACCATATGGCCACCGTTCGGGACGTAGGAACCTGGAGGCAAGAACTTGTGTTGCACCACGGGCACAACTGGGTGATCGCGGGAAAATACTCCAGGTCAGGTGACCGGATCGCGACAGCGACTCCTTCTTCTGTGCGCATCTGGGACAGTAACGATGGCAACCCACTTGCAGACATCCAAACGGACGTGACATCTTATTGGAATTCTGGCATTCTCTGGTTCAACAACTACGTCTTTGTTATATCAAACAGTAAAATCAAACGATTCAGTGCAACAACCGGCGGGTCACTAGCTGAGGAATGGTCAACTATTGATACTGGGGACGTCTCGTGTATCCTGCAGCATGGTAGATTCATTGCATACTCTACAGATGATGTCATTGCATTTCAGGACACGTCAACACATACTCAACTCGCTTTTACTCGACATCCTGAGCACATACGTTCAATTGTGCTATCTCCAGACTACCAATTTCTTGCGGTTGGTGGTGATGGCAAGAAAATAATCATTCAAAGCTTATCCCAGATCATTGTACGTCTCGTGTCAGGTTGCACTGTCTAAACTATTTTCATGTCTCTATTTCCAAATCCCAGGACGTTGGTGACACACCTTCAAGTGTGGTCCAAAACCGGAACATACCAACACACCACACTGTGACTATATCGCATTTAATGGAATGGGTAACAATAACATTGCCGACATGCTCTTGGGAAGATGCGGTTCTTTCCGCTGCCAGCGTGAGTTCCTCTTCGGTACAGCACTTTTCGTTGCATCCATGCTTTCGTTTTCGAGTTTACTGTGCCGAGATTTGCGATTTACCGGGCCATCTGTGAAACTCTCGAAACTATTGGCCGCGTAATCGACGCTAGCGAGTGTTTGTGCCAAATGATGGGTGAATTACTAGCGCGGCTAAACGCGCATGAGGGAGAAGTGTCCTGGGTTCATCGTGGGTGGTCTTGCATAGCATCATGTGGCTATTAACATTGTCAAATGTTAGACTTTAAACAACGTTGCCTGGAGAAACTGGAGAGTCTCGGGGACAATGCGACGACTGCCAAACGACACAATGATGCTATCGCTCATTATTCAGCTGCGTTAGCACTTGACCCTACCATACCACAATGTCTTCTTATCAAACGAAGCAAGGCACACATAGCCGGAGGCTCATGGCAGGGGGCATTGAGAGATGCGAATAAAGTATGCCCCTTTAGACCATGAGCGATTCCTGTTGATAGGCCGATCACTAGATAATTGAGCTCGACCTATCGTCCCCATGGGGTTACGAGAGGAAACATGCAGCACTGCACAAGGCGGGAGATTATGAAAATGCAATCAAGGCATTTGAGGCAATGCTTTCCCTCGTGTCGCAATCGACCGATCCTGGTGAGTGTGACACTGCATGAAAGGACACAGACTGACTTTTCTTGTAGATCATCGTACTCTCCAGTACGTAAGTCCAGATGAGACAAGAGTGGCAATCCGGGACGTTGTCATGGCTTCCATTCGCAACTCACCACACATACTAATCAACACAATCTCTGGCCGCCTTCTCGGCAAAGCACAGCAGGCTGCATCATTCGAGTCACTGCAGGTCTTCTGCATGCTGATCTCATCCATGACAATGTGTATCGACTATGTCCGTATTGAGTGGGAGGTCACGCGGCACTATCGTTATGCCATGTTCTCGCACACGTGGGAAAACAACGAACCTTTATTTGAGAAAGTCGTACACACGGACGTGTATAACCTTGAAGAGGAGTCTCTTGCTCACAGAAAGCTTCAAACATTCTGCAAGATTGCGAGGGATGCAGGTTTCTATTGGGCCTGGAGTGACACGTGTTGTATCAATAAAGCGGACCCGTCCATGTTACAAGAGGCTCTAGTTTCCATGTTTTCGTGGTACCAGCACTCTGCACTGACGGTGGTTTATCTCTTTGATGTTCCATCGCAGCGACTAGTAAACTGTAGGTGGAACAGTCGTGCCTGGCCACTCCAGGAATACCACGCCTCAAAGGTGGTCCAATTCTACAACAAGGACTGGACGCCTTACAGGAACCTTGGCATTCTGAACCACAAAGAGTCTCCGGAGATTATCAAAGAGATGGAAGAGGCAACGGGAATTTCAGCGCAAGCCTTTATGACGCTCCAACCTGGCTTGCGAGACATACGAGAGAAGCTCCGTCTAGCTTCGGCACGGAAGACAACTCGTGTGGAAGATGCGGTATACTCATTGCTCGGAATTTTCTCCACCTCTTTGCCAGTTGTATACGGAGAGGGGGACAAAGCACTCGGGCGCTTGTTGGCACAGCTACTCACAAGCTCCGGAGATACAAGCATTCTCGCATGGACCGGGACCTCTGGGTCTTTCAATTCCTGTTTCCCAGAAAATATCACTGTGTTCAGTCAGTTACCAATCCCTCATATTCCATCCAAAATCAGCAGTCCTGAAGTCAATCCACTTCCGAACCTTGCCTTGGTCATAAAATTATATCACCGACTCAGTGACCTTCCTGTACCAATGTTTTCAGGGCAGCGGATGAAGCTTCCGTGCATTACTTTTAAACTAGGGCCTCTGTCGGCTTCTCGGGGTGGGGCTGGAGGAATTTTCCGTGCACAAACATCGGTGCTCGGGATTGTGGAAATCAGAACTGAAGAGGATCTCTCTCGATTCAATTCTCTATACCTAGTTCACCCTTGGATTGACTTTCTCCTTGACCGACAGCCTGTAGGAATTGATGTCGGGACACTGGCCATTACTGTTAGGGAGAGCATCATGGAAGATGAGCTTGCCTTCACAACCCAGTTGTCACCTTCAAGTTCTGGTTGCCTCTCTTCGATCTCCCTGCCAGACTTTCGATTTCGGACGGCACTAGGTAGACTGTTTGCTAGATCTGGCAGAGACACATCATCCCTTGCGCCACCATCAACTCTGGCGGAAACAGACAAGCAGATACAAGTACACTCCTTCGTCGGTCGCCTTTGTCAGCCATTTGGTCCGCTACTCTTCACGCCAACACGGCAGAATGTCTCAGAATACAGGAGGGTTGCTGCAGAGAGTCTGATAATCTGCCAGGTAGAAAAGATCACGCCGATGGTGTTGGACAGGCTTATAGGTGGCGTGCGCGTTCTTGATGTTCTTTAAACACCAGAGTTGGGAATTCGTCCTATTAGTCATCCTCACCCATAAAGTTATATCCTCATAACACTTTCCGTGTACTCCTGCTATGCATCTCACATCCGAGTCAGCCCGTTAGTCTAGCAATCATCTTCAAGATAAATAAACATGTACAATTTGTTGCATTTGTTTACATAACAGAGATCGCTGACAAATCACGTCACCTCCTCTTTAGTTCGCCTACATTTCCTCCGTGAAATGCATTTACTACTGTTGATATTCTCTTTCGTCTGGTTACCGATGACGAAAACAACTCCGTGACTTGTCCCGTGCGTTCCACAGGCATGACGCTCTTGGTTTACAATCCATCGGCCCAAGATTTGTCAGTCTCGTGCTATATGTGCCAGTGAACGTCTGGAAGCAACCATCACATCACCGCCACGGCCTCTCTACTTCCATGGAAATGGAGTGAATTGGAAGAAAGGGTCCGCCAGAGCGTACTCATCACAGAGTGGTTTTATTGTCAGTTTGTTACTCTACTACAGGCTTCACGGAACGTAATCTCTCCAGACAAAATCTCAACCACTGGCACTGATACTGTGACACTGAGTGCATCCGTGCCAGGATACCTTGTTTCTGCTGCGAACGCGAGCATCTCTCCGTTATCGTATCCATTGGTTGACGTGCTGCTCGTTTTGCAGCTCGGGCTCTCTCTTTCAGGCTCTCATTGAATGTTCGACGGCGGTCGACTAGGCATCAGCATTCTGAACCGACGCAATAGGCCATTAACCGACGCAATAAGCAGGATATATGGGGATTGTGTCGTACAACTTGGTCCCTGTCCAATCAGAGCTCTTGCTAGGCTTTGGGAAAATGCAACCGTCACAACGTAAGGTGCCGCTCTCCTGATGTTCCTCCACATATCGAATGAAAACGAAGTAGGTCAACTTCAGGCTTCGTCGTACCCACTTCTGACACGTCATTAGGCGATCCTGCTCTACACATAGGTGGCGTATGGCCACGAGACGAGGAATGCAGTGCTCCAAGTAAGAGGGTACGATGGAGCGATCGAAGCCTATGTGGCGATGGTGGCCCAAAGTCACGCAGTCGCCTTGTCCGGAGGTTCGACGTGAGTTGCAACTTACGAACGACGGTGATGAAGATGGTGATGGTTGACGTCATATTTTCTCTCCTTCAGCCTCGCGCGAGCAAATGGATGACGGAAGTAGTATTGAAACTTCGAAAAGGCGGCCTCTGGGGCACCCGGTATCGGATAGTACGCTGGTGTACGATGTGCGCGTGTCGGAGGCACTTTGATGGGCCTTGGGTGGCTTGTGCCTTTAATGAATCGATCATTTTGTGTCGTACTGCTGCCTTCGTTACAGCGGCCACCAGTCATACATCATGACCCGCTGTTTCGTGACCGGCTGGCATGAGTCTAGCCGCGGCGCTAGCGCGTATCGCTGGATCTTTGGAAAGTATAGTATAGTCCGTATTATGCCTTCGAAAGCGCCAGGTCGACGCATGAACTCTGCCCATCGAATGCACATCACTTGGGTCGGACTGACTGTGCAACCTTGCTATAACGTAGGTACCGCAGGATGCATCACGACGGCGACCTGTCAATGTTCAGGGTCGACATACCAATAAGTGTAATGTCGCTTTAAAATTTCCTCTCCTCTGTCACATACACACTGGATGCGACCAATGATCGAATGAGAATCAGCTCAGCGCCTATGGATGTAATAGGACGGAGTACTTCAAACTTCATACGTCAAGCTTCAACTTGGTTTGTCTGCCTTGCGAATATTTGAAATTCGGAATTTGTGTGCACCATATATAAATGCGGACGGTCGCGGTCCTTTCTCCGTTACTCTCTGCGTCGCTTCTGAAGGCTGAATTGTCGATGATGACCGGTGTGTTACTGATGAGATGGTGTTGGATTCATGCTGATCAGTGATCAGTGAGTAAGAATGTTCCCCGCCTAGTCGAGTCGAAATTCAGGCCAAAGACTCGCTCGGGAAGCACCTCGTGAGTGGAGATGGAGACGGGGTCCGTGTATGGCGCATGGAGGATGGCCAACAAGTAGCAATGTTGGAGGCGCCGCCCGTACAGTGTCTGGCCATGTCGGCGGCAAGTGCATTGTGGCATTATTGAACATCCTCAGGACACGTGATCGGATGGGGACGCCACAACGTCACTATCGACACGTTTTGTATCGACGGCGCCGACTTTTCGCTAGACGCGACTCGAGTCGTCCCCGCGTCGAACGAATTCGTGGTCAGAGCGTAACCCAAGAACAAGTACACTCCCAAACGCGTACTCACTCCCAGTAGTCGCGCGAAATACTTACCTCAGGGAAATCGCATCGCAACCCGCTACCCAGGTTGACGATCGCAGCGTGGCCTGTACCCATTAGCGACGAATTTGCGTGCATCATTCTACCAAAGCACGGCCAATTCATCGCATACTCTGCGAGGTATACCATCACTTTTTGGGACACGTCCACGCACACCCAACTCATCATACACACTGAAGACATAGTATGCATTTCGTTCTCTCATCATGA
>JBBPUA010000229.1:9980-25230 GCA_038094355.1 Afroboletus lepidellus | reverse complement strand
TAAGTCCTACGCAACGACCTCGTCTCCCTATCCGGGTTCATCTATAAGAGCACAGGAACAAGGTAGTGTACATATGGGCGACTCACGCTTATCCAGACAGTTGCAGTCTACATGAGGCCATTCCAAGTCAATCATACGGAAAGCTGTCTTGCAAAAACTTACATACGAGGGGACTCAACTTGTCACGAATGATCTGTCGAACTTTTTAGGGTATGGAAGGGTACTCTGACCACCTGTGCGAGCGAGTCTTGCGTGGCAATTCGCCGGCACAAAGCGGTCATTGCAATCACCTTGGCTTCCTCCGTCGCTGTGATTATTTGAGTTTAAAGCTCGTTTGTACAAGTCTAATCGAGTTCACCATGACCTTTGACGCGCGTCTTGTCAGCCTTCCCGCGCGCCTCTCCACGTGACTTCGTCGATCGCCGCCGTCGTCGTGTCACCGCACTTGGTAAGGCGGCGGTCACAGAGGGGCCACCCTTCTACAGCTACTCCCGTCGCCTTGCCAGGTGTGCCGCATTTTCTTGCCTTTGGCTTTGCTAATTGTTCTCGTCGCCTTGCTAGCTCTAGTTCTTCCTGTAGTTTCCGTTTTGCGTCAGTCCCCCGCAGCTCGAACCGATTAGTCTAGCAAATTATTAATACTTGCCACTAACGACTTCCTCCGAGTCACTTATCAGGTTCGTATCTGTTCTCTCATCTACTACATAATATCACCGACCGTATCTTCTTTTTACAGAATGGACTCAGATGTCGAAATTCTTGAGATGCAGAAGGGAGCATCCGGCAAGGTCAATCCTTTCATTCGTCTGTTCGGAAACTCGTGTCCTATTCATAAACTCACTACCGAGATCCTGTCGTACCTGTTCGAGTGTGTTGCGCACCAAGTTAGCGATGCCGCAATGGGCAACTCGGTGATCTCTGGAAAAACCTATGTGGAGAGAAAGCCACAACGGTGCCGGTGTCACAGGTATGATGACTACGATTGCATGTGCAACTTGGAAGAGCCACCACCGTGGTTTCCTGTGTCTCTTGTGTGCCGTTACTGGTACAACATTGCAGCATCGACCCCGTCGTTGTGGACCAACATCATCATCACTTCTCGGTCATCCCCTTTCTTCTATCGTGTCGCAAAGCAACTGGAACGGAGCAGAGATCATTCCATAGATATCCGGATCCACTTGCAGCGCACTCGCAACTTGCCGACCTCCCTCATTCCCTTGTTTTCAGACCTGCTTATAGAGGTTGATCGTTGGCGCTCCCTCGAGGTGCGGGTCATGTTTGGCGAACATATGGACAAAGTACAGGATGTGATCCTCAAAGCTGGTAGCGAAATTAGGGCCTCTAGACTTACATCTGTTGTTCTGTCTTGTAGCACGGGCGGGTACGTATCAAGTCTTGTGTTCTCAAAGCTCCTATTCGGTGGGTCGGCTCCTCGCTTAAACACCATTTATTTGCATACCATGAGAGTCAATTGGGATCAAGGCTGTATTTCCTCCACATCTCATCTCACCACTCTTGACATCCATGCAAGCGTCGCGTTCCCACCCTGGACCGAATTTGCAGCCATCTTGCGTGGTGCTCCACATCTACAAGCGCTTATCTTGACGAATTATGTCAAAACCCCTGCTGATCCTGCCTGGGTTGATTCGGAACTCTCAGAGGCGACTCCAATCGCGCTGGTAGAGCTAAAGCGACTAGTTATGGCCTTTCCAGACATTGCAATCATCCAGTTTCTGCGCAGGTGTTACATGCCATGCCTCACCAACTTGACGCTCAAACTTTACTCTCATGACAAACAACAGCCAGAGGACATCGACGCGCTCGTCGGCCAGCTCATCAGGCCGCTACCGCATGTACTGTCTGGCTCGTCAAGTCCTTCCCACACCCCGCGTAGCTTGCTTTCCGGCCTCGACCACATTGGACTTGTTCACGTAAAGGACTTCAGCGCTCACCACGTTGATGCGATGTATGACCAGTTGGACCGGCTGACATCGCTCTCGCTCTCGTCATACAGGACGCAGACACCCCCTGCATTCCTGGATCTGCTGTGGAAGCCAACAGGAGGGGTAAACAGCATGAGGCTGCCGCGGCTCAAAACACTCTCCATAAGTGCCCGTCCACGCTTGCACCATTGGGAGGCAAGACGGGTGATTGCGCTCGCGTGGCATCGCGAGGATGTGGGCGTGCCCCTGAGGGCATTGAGTATGAAGTGGCTGGATAGCGGGATCGAGCGAGAGTGTGTGGCGTGGTGCGAGGCGAATTTAGAGGCATTTTATCTGGGGTGATCGAGGCAAGTTATGTGTATGCTTTACAAAGTGACTTTTTTTTTTGAATCGATGAACGCTTTTAGTGACCCCAAGATGACCCGAAGTATTGCGTACAGTTGTAAATACAGGTTTGCATGTCTTTCATGCCCGCCTTGCTCCCCTTGCACATTGGCGCTGGTCGGAATCGTCACCAGTAGGCTTGCGTGCGCAAAGGATCGTCCATGAACTGGCCATGTTTATGGTAACAGTAACAGATTCCCAGTCAATCATACGGAAAGCTGCCTTGCACATACGAGGGGCAGGACTCAACTTGTCACGAATGATCTGTCGAACTTTCCAGGGTATGGAAGGGTACTCTGACCACCTGTGCGAGCGAGTCTTGCGCGGCAATTCGCCAGCACAAAGCGGACATTGCAACTATATTCGTGACGGAACGTGGCGTGTGGCTGTACGGGGTGCTGTAAATGCGTAAAAGGATCACTCACGAGGAACGATCGGGCTGCGGGCGAGCGCGTCGACGACTCGCCCCCGGTTTCTGTCTCCCTTGGTTTCATGCTCCTTCGTCCTAGGTACCGTGTTGGCCGCTATCATTTCCCTGTATTAATGTGTTGCTCTCGTCCTAGCGATCTATACGTGTTGATTGTCACTCTAACAGGCAAACAGTACGTGAATTGACGTATTTCTTGCCCAACCAGAACCTATCCCCCGCGATCATACTCCCCCGCCAGTCCCTGCTCGTCATCATCGCATCGCGAGCGCGCCAAGCCAAGTGCCTACTACTACGTCACGCCGAATCCCGACGGTGCACGGACCCTCCTTGTGAGTGCACGGACCCACAACCTGACACTGACTAAGAAGCATTGAATGATGTCGCGCACTACTAGAGTGCAGGTCTGAGAGCTGATTTTTTGGTGGGCGGACGGGCGCAACGGTGGTGTATGCAAATATGTAAAGTGGAATATAAGTGGCACAGCGCAAAATTTACAAAATTTACAGTTTACACCTTGCAGTAGTGCTTTGTTCGTTTCTATCATCACTCGTTCATTCAATGTAGAATACATTCCCGTAGGTATACTACCTCGCCTCCATTTCAACATGATTTCTCGAGGGTTACGAGGGTAGGTGCCGACTGGGGGGAAGTAATACTGTAACACGCATTGTCATAGATGGAGACGCAACACATGAAGCCCGAAATCGAGGTTAGGGTCGATGCGGATTACCTTCCACCCAGCTCCTTTTGAGCCTGCTGCACCGCAGCCAGGACTTGCCCGTGAACGTCCTTGCCAGCGGCAATGAACCCGTAATTGACACCCAACGATCGGCCTAGTCCAAAGTCGAGACGTTCGCCCCGCGAATCTGTAATAATACCCCCGCATTCTTCGACGAGCAACGATCCAGAGGCGTGATCCTGGAGGCTGTTTAACGAGTGGAGCGCCAAGCCAGAACACGACTTACCCAAATCTTCTCCTGGTACCCAGATCCAGTAGGCATCCGGAGGTAGACGCCGCCGTCGCCTCTGGCGAGGCAGCAATACTTGGCCTGGCTGTCCATCCGCGTCGCAGGGCGAGTGATGTTCAATAGTTCAGATATCCTGTTGTTAAACGCGAGGTCCGCGTGCGCAGCCTCGACCGATTCTAAAAAGTTGAGCGCGCCGGGCGCAACAGGCGGGATCGCCAATGGTAACGAGTGATCGCCTGCGAGCGTAATCTGTCCTTGTCCATGAGAGATGACAACAGGGACATCGGTTTTCGTACCTGCTCAGCACCCTGGCCCTTGACAGCAACAAAGATGCACCCCTTGGGGCCATCAGGCTCGTCGTTCTCGACCGGCAAATTCGGGCATCCAATAACGCCGAGGACAGGCTGCCCGTCGACGATCAACGCCAGACACACGGCATACTGTCCACCGCGCAAGAACCCCTTGGTCCCATCGATGGGATCGAGCGTCCACCGACCTACGAAACACGTTAACCATCACACGCATACGCGATCGAACGACGTACGTCCGATACGACCACCCTGATCGCTCCCACGGTCGATCGCGTCCAGGAGCTCGTCAAGTGTGCGTGCCTGGCCGGGTCCGACGCCCCAGTCTGCGGTTTCCCCGGGTGCGAGCTCAGCCGTGAGCGCCGCGTTGGCGAGCGGGACGATCCGAGTGGTGAGTGCGCCGGTGGGGTCTTGGCGGAGCTCGGCGGCGTCCTCTTCGCCGACGATAGGGTCATCGGGGAACGCGCGCCCAAGGATGGTGTTGACGACGGCCTGGGCGGAATAGTCGCCGACTAAGGGGGCGCGTGGTTAGCTGGGCGCCGTCGATGGCGGGATGCGCACCTGTGACGGGGGACTTGTCGCCCTTGGTGAGCATCTCGTTCTGGACGAGCGTAGTGAAGACGGACGAGGTCAGCGCGCAGGCACGGCGCACGGCGGCCAGCGCGACTCGCTTTTCGTGGGCGTAGGGAAGGGACATGGTCGACAGCGAACGCCGGACAAGATGCCTCAGGTTTTTGTGGACATGTCGGAACATGGGAGACTTGCTCCACGTGATGGGAGAGTGGCAGGTTGTCTACGACGGCCGTCGACCACAACGTCAACCTACGGCCGAGCGAGGCCGAACGACTGCCGTACATTTCGTCGTTTCTGTTGGTGTTTACCATCCCCAGGTATCTCACACCCCGGCATCAGGTGTTGCTCGGTTCGCCCTTTGCTGGACCCACGAATACTTGGTAGCAAACTGATGTCGTGGGATCTCTTGGAGCAATACATGCAACTGGTAAAGAGTACGTCGGGGTGTCGTTGACGATGTATTGCTTGTAGATTCAGACTGTATGTGCCATATCGATCATGTTCGACGAGGTCCTCTATCAAGAGTCCATCAACATGGTGACTAGGTATCTGCCACACGGTAGTCCGTCCACCGTTTCTACGAGGGCATCAACTATGCAGCTGTGCTCGGCACGCACCCCCCACCCGGGTACGAGTGTATCTTGCCCATTATCCACTGGACGTCCAATGCCAGGACAACTCCGAACGTCCATCAATCTCTCGCGCGTACGTTTCTTTGCCAATTCCATCCCCACGTATTCGAATTCGCTGTACCTGATGTCGCCTCACGAACAACGACGATTTAAAGATGTCTGGTGGAACCCGTGTCCCATGCATATTGCAGAAGAGGGTGAAAACGGGATCCAATTTGATCACTAATCAGGTATCTTTCACCAAAGGTCGGAATCATCCACCTGACAAACTTCCAGTGGTTGACCTATTATACTATAACAGGTCAATTACTCGAAGGCTGGACGATCGATTATCAATGTGTCGTTGACACCGACTCACTTCAAGAGCTTCCTTCGAGGGTCATACCGCTAGGTTTTGCCATGCTAAAACGAAAAATAAAGCGGGATAAATGGGTATTTTGACATTATACCTTTGTGATCTGTCTCATTTTTAATCTTCAGTATGCAATACACTGCTCTGTGTTGTCTGAGCGAGTTCTTTAAGTTATGTAGCCTGGCACGTGTGGCGAGAGCCTTGTCAAGATTAGGCTCCCCCTCCCTCTGCTGCAGTGCACGTGGGAGAAAATTGACACAGTGAATCCCAGATGCTGGGGTCAACTTTGGACATGCACGACCGTAATAGATTGACCATTGCTGCCCCTGGCCTGACTGGGTGTGCGCCATTCCATGATTTTCTGTCCAGTGTTCTTGACATCTTGGTAGGTACAGCGCGTCATCCTGCAAGTTACGATTTGCCGATGACGACTTTGTAGACTCATCTACAAGGACAAATTCAGCGGGCGTCCACACCCGCACGGCATTGTATGCACGCGATGGTCTCTGTTCCGCTTCTCGCTTCAAGTTACCTTCCCAATCCAGGTGGTTCGAGCGCCCTATTGGTGGCTATTATCATGCTCGGAACAACTGTCAATAATGGTGACAAACGAAACATGCTGCGGGACGGACAAACATCAGAATGCTGGCGGTGCCAAGCAAGCAACCTATGCTGACACGCCGACCTTCTGTCAGAATCGACCCGAAGCCACCGGCGCAAGCAAAATATTGTCGGCCCACTTTGTTCAGTTTCCCCGATTAGGCTTAGCATTATTTGCCACGCGTCGCCACGTTTCCACCCAGTCTAATCCACAGCCCCTCACATCAAACTCCTGCGGCTAGTGTTTGACGTGCACCGCGCGGCGGCGCCATCCGAGCAGCTAGAAGTGCATCTGGGAGCAAGTCATGTGAACTAGCATTTCACTTCATGGGCTTCGTCAATTGAGGAAGCATTCAAGACCCCATTGCCGCAGACGCTGAACAGAGGAGCATATAGTGACGTTACCGCTTATCGACTCTTTCGTGGGCTGCGGTTGGATGAAGGCTGCCCAAGAAGGAAAGAAAGGGTCCTTGGCGAGTCCTCTGCCACCGTTCTGAGTCGAAAGAAAAGGAGTCATCGGCTAGTGAATCAGTCTAGACAGATCAGGAAGTCACTGACGGTACTCCCTCCGCCGGACTCGTATGACAGAACAACAGGTTTGGCAACAGGGTCTAGCCATCGTCTTTCTATGCCATCTAACCATACAGCCCAGCAAACTGTGCCTTACCAGTGCACACCCTTCTTCCGCAAACATGAATCGGACGCTCTAATGGTGGCCGGGCACGTCTGTGAGGGCTTTGCTCTCTTGCAAGGTTCCTGCTCTGCTGATGACTTGGTCTGCAGGATGCATAAAGAGGCCACACAACCTCTGCTGCATCGACATATTCTTCCATTTAAGATGTCTCTTCCCGACAGCACGACCGTCCTCATTGTCGGTGCTGGTCCTGCAGGACTTGCAGCCGCCTTGTCCCTCCTTCATCACGGCTTCCAAGACTTTGTCATTGTTGATGCCATTCCCCGGGGCCAGAATAGCTCCAGGGCCTGCGTCCTCCATGCTGCCACTCTCGAGGCACGCCGACTCTTGTTCGTGTCCTTCGTGTCCAACTGACTTCTACGTTACATAGACATTGGACATGATCGGCTGCGCGGATGACATCGTGTCACATGGCGCTAAGACGACGACATTTAGCGTCGGGACTCGTGCTGCGAGGCTTCTTACTCCCGATATCGGGAGCCTCAAAGCGTACACCCGACATCCCTATGTTCTCGTCGTCCCCCAGAGTATCACAGAACGTCTGCTGGAGGAGCAGCTGAGTAGCTTCGGAGTGACCGTCCATCGACCGCTGAAAGTCGTCGGGCTCAAGTGCAATGAAACAAATTCACAGCTCAGTGACGCCACCTTGGAAGATGGTAGGACAATCACAACCAAGTATGTGATCGGCGCTGATGGTGCGCGCTCTGCAGTAAGGCTTTTTTGTATTTTCAGTCGTATTCGAATTTCACAGTACCTAGGTACGCGACTTTGCCGGGATAGGTTTCTCCGACCCAACGTTCGTTGACGAAGAAAAGGAGAACAACCTGGCCCAAGTGATTTTTGCGGATGTTACCTTCGACACCACCGATGCAGACGACCTCCCGACTGGCCTCACACTATCCCCACAGAGTCTCTTCCTTTTTTTCCCATTCCCATCTTCCCTGAACAAATCCCTCGCCGCTGAAGGCAAGGTCGTCTCTGAAAGAATATACCGCATCGGGTGCGGTGTCCCTCTGGAAGAAGGCGAGATCCCTCACACGCCTCCTAAAGAATACCTCCAACGTCTTCTCGACCGCTTTGCGCCTATCCGCTTCTCGGCCGATCCCACCGTGAACCTGACTCACAGAGGGATACGCATCAAGGACGTCGTCTGGTCCTCGCGTTTCCGCAACCGCGCTGCCCTCGCAGACACGACGTTTTGCCGTCTGGGCGGGGTCGTCCTCCTGATCGGCGACGCGGCGCACATACACTCTCCCACCGGAGGACAGGGCATGAACCTCGGGTTACGCGACGGCGTCTTGCTCGGCGAGGCGCTGACCGAACACTTGCGTGCGGCTGAGGACGATGCGGACGCGATTCTGCGCGAGTTCGCGGCGACGCGGGAGGGGCGCGCGCGCGAGGTGATTGCGCTCACGAAGCGGATTCTGGCACTGGAAGGGATGCGTTATCGGGAGAGGGTGGTATGGTGGTTCCCGGTCGACTCAGACACGGTGCGCGCCGCGGTGTTGTGGGTACTTGGGTGCGTACCGTACGTTCGGAGGAAACTGGCATGGGAGTTGAGCGGATTGGGGAGGCGATAGACGGAGGGGGTGTTGGGTTTTTTCAAATGAGATTGGTGTGCACGTATATAGCGTATGCTGTAGTATATAACATTGCACGCTGGGTGCTACAATAACATGTGTACATATGAATGGAGACGCACATTCCTCGACAAGCCAAGCCAGCACACGACCGACTCGGAATCAATTTTTTTTCTGATACCCAGATCGAGTGGGCATCCGGAGGTAGTCACCACCAGCGAGGCAGCAATACTTGGCCTGACTATCCATGCGCATCGGAGGGGGCGTGATGTTCAATAGTTTAGATATCCCGTTGTTGACCGCGAGGTCCGCGTGCGCAGCAAGGTCGAACGCGGGGGCAATCATCCATCAACGCCAGGCCGCCGCACCCCGGGACACCCGGCGTACTGTCCGCGGCGCAAGAACTCCTTGATCTCGTCGATGAGAGTGAGCGCCGCGCTGGGACGCAACTCGGTTGCGAGTTTCCCAGACCGCAGAAATTCGGATTTTGGAAGGTCAGGATCGTCCTTGACCTTGAGCTTTGACCGCAAACTGACTACGACATAGCTCCATGAGCCTCGAGAGTTACAGTTGCCGGTTGATCTATCTTTGGAGGATGTCGCCAAAGAACAACCGAGGTGCACTTGCATTGGGCCGTATGTTTCTCGTGGCCAGAGCCCAGTAGACTTGGTCGTCCAATGGATTTCCCTCTGGCGCAGAGGTATGTCTTGTCCCTATAATAGCTCCACTCCAGACCGACGTGACTCGAAAGAACAACGTGCCCGGGAAGAGGACGATGAAGACGTGATCGAGTTCGTCAAGCGCGCCAGGATCGAGTATCCAGCTCTAGCGCATCGGGGCACTATCTTTGAGTGGCGAAAAGACACCGAGACATGGTTGGTCGACCATCTCTTTGGCGACCAAGCGCCAGAATGGGCGAACGAGCTTCCACCCATCGAATCCCAGTACCCATGATTCGACCACTTTCGCGACATCCTTCATAGGCGCGAGGACGCTCCGGGCGTCGACAAGGGACAGAATTTTTACAGGGCTGTCGACGAATTTGCCGGGATCGTGTCGATCACCAAGGATGAACTCTGGAGAAAGTGCCAAGCCTTGAAGGCGCTGGACAAGATATTTTCTGCGCACACAGAAGGCCTCTCTTTCCACTTTTCTCGCTTCGCCGTCTTCGGGCCGCACAAAGCACCTTACTGCATCGTAGAGTTTGGGAACGCGTCAGCCGATCACTCCATTCCATACGAATCGGCTGCTCGTTTCTCTCGCTCGATCAAGGAAACCGCACTGAGGCTGCCTTGGGTGGTGAGGGGCTGCAACGTACCTATATCATCGGTGTGTCGTTCCCACTTGCAAACTTGTATATTATGCATAGCTGACAATCATGGCAGATAACTCTGTCAGGTTTTATGGGTTGATTCATATCCGCGAATGGCGCATTGTCACTCTCGCCTTCGTGACATACATTGGGCAATCGTGCGGTGGCCGCGCTCGAAGCGACCTCTACGACGCCTTTGCTGCGGCCTCGGCCCTTCTCGCCTACATACAAGAAGATGTTCAGAAGATGGTTACGACGCTCAGGCCCCCGATCCAAGGAAAACGCTATTTATCTTTCATCTCGAGCTTGCACCATCCTTCTGATTTCTCGGTCGAGTTCAGAATTCTTGGCAGGTTACCTTGCAACGTTTATGGTTAGTCCTTGTAAGGAGCCAGGACGATCGGTAATCTTGGTCCAATTCGCCAAAGCTACTCGTACGCGCTGCACGCGTTTTGCGCGGATCGTGGACGAGCGCCCAAAGTCCTGGGCTTTGAGCGGCTCCCTGGGGAGTGGTTTGGTATCGCCATGGACCTGGAGCACGCGTTGCCGATCACGGCGTTTCAGAACGATCCCAGGATCGTGGAATTGGCGGCTCAGGTGCAAGAGCTCGTTGCAGCATTTCACGCCAAAGGTTTCGTCCACGGGGACTTGAGGAGCCAAAGCATTCTCTGTGTCGGAGTTAACTAATTTCAACTGGGCGGGAAAGGAGGGGGTGGCAGCTTACCCGTCCCTTCACTGACTGAACTACTGGACGGACGAGGGCGCAGGGATCTCAAGGTCACAAAGACGGATGATCTGCGCGTATTGTGCGGGTCATTGAAGCGGTGCGCGGTGGAGTGTGACTACTGTAAACAGGAGAGCGCATGATCGGTAGAGGTACATGGTTCTGATAATCGCATTCGAATAGCACATCATTTGGCTTGACCAGTGCTGCGACACTGGATTCGATCGTAGGAGTGATTCCATCGTGCACTGCTGCAACTGTTGCGACTGGTAGGAGAAAGATTGCGTCTTTTTGGAAAACTCATCCTAACTGGTGAATCACGGTACCTGCAAGCGAATATATCCCGGTTGTGGATTGCGGAAGGGAGCTGGGAACCCGGTGAGACTCGGAAAGGCCATCTCGGTGAATTCAGTCAACAGCGCCTGCCAAAATCGGAAAGCGCTGATACCGGACAGCGACCAGTTCCACTGCGTCTCGTACAGCAACCTCCACCCTCGAAAAAAACTTGAAAACGACCAGTCATACCATGGACGACCTCGAGTACGAAGCGGGCGATATGTCCGATGACGCTTACGACGAGCTCGAACATACCTCGGCCAAGCACTCCAAACACGCCGGATACCAACTCACGCACGTCTTGCCGCTGCCCAGGGCCACCACTTACTCGACCCAGGCGCTGTACGGTAAGTCGCCTCTGCACGGCCGTCACGTCGGCCGCCGTCGCTGACCAGCTATTCAGACCAGATTCACGCCGGCGATATCGACCTGGAACCGGAATATCAACGAGGTACGTCACCCCACCCTCATTGCGCGCCTCCACCGACTGACCACACTGTTCATGCAGACGTCGTATGGCCAGAATCGAAGCAGATAGGTCTCATTGACTCAATCCTGCGCAACTTTTACGTGCCGCCCATCATTTTTGGTGCGCCTGCCCTCGGACGCCGGATCCTTCGGTCTAACTGCGGTCGTCAGTGGCCCACCAACACGAGGACGGCTCGGAAACCAAGACCTGTATCGATGGAAAACAGAGGTTGACTTCTCTTCATCGGTGCGTACCTCTTGCCGTGCGTTTTGGTTGCGCGCTTAATCAGACATAGGTTCATGGACGGTCTGGTTCGTTTCGTTCTTCTTCTTCGAGTTCATGTCTCATTTGCGTTCCTTTTTCTAGATACCTCGTGAGTCGTTCCTGTCCCTTTAGTTCACGCTTCTCACGCTAGGTGCCTGTTCTTAGATCGAGACCCGTAAGCCTGTCGAGTTCGATACGGAGATGTTCTCCTGATTGAAATCATGCAGGTTCAATAGTACAAAATACTGGTACAAGGAAAACGCGAGTGCGCAGGCTGGGCGAGGACAGGCACTACCCGAGAGATACCGACGATTGTTTGCAAACAAGCAAGTCGTTTGCATCGAATACCAAGATCTTCCCGACTCGGATGAACGAGAGATTTTCCAGGTAAGAGTTCATCGTTGTTTCGACCATGGCTCGTGCTGATCTCGTCCTCAGAGAGTGCAGCTCGGAATGGCCCTCACACCTGCAGGTACGAGCGACATCGCTACACTGTGCTTTTTCCTCACCTTTGATCTTCAGAAAAGCTTCAAGTGCTCAATACTCCAATGTCCGCATTCGTGCGCAAGTTACAATCCGAATACCTGGGGGCAGGGAGTCCATTCGATGCTGACGGCTTCGACTGGGATCGTTCTCGTGGAGGCGATTTCCGTTGCCTTACACAGGCACTCTACATCATCGCTAAATATCCCTCTGGCACCTCGATCGGTGCCATTACTCAGCTCGAAAAATGGCTACACAATCCGAGTCCCAAAGTGATCCCGCGCGGCAAAGGGAAGAAGAAATCGGCGCCCGACAATGCTGACGAAGACCTATCCAAGGACGATACATTCCTCGAGCGGATCCACGCCACGTTCCAAACGTTTTCGAAGCTCGTCCGCGACCCCACCTTTCATTCCCACTTTCTCAAGCCGGACTGGCGCGTGTCTCCGATTGAGTTCGTGATGATGTGTCTTTTGATCTCGGTCAAAAAGGGCATCTTGACGTTGGAGGAGCTGGCGGTATGCATCGGCGAGATGAGGATCAGGGTACGGCAGGAACACCAGGACATCCGGATGAACACTCGCGTTGCCAAGACCTTGTTCGATTTCATCGACGAGGGTCCCAAAGCTCCAGAACTTGCAAAGACCAGTGTCAAGCGGAAGAGAGAGGATGAGGATATTGTGTTGTCTCCCCGGAGGGAAAAGGAGCGCAAGGAGGATGTGGGGAATTCGGCGCCCCCATCGTCCCAGCCGCCACCGTCCACTCTTCCACCACCACCGAGACCGGACCGGTTGTTGGCGCTAAGGGAGGCCCGCAAGGCGATCTCTATCGCTCCGCCGCGTGTCACCCCACCAAAACTGCCCACCACGCCAACGGTGTTGCGATGACGGGCAGTCGGGGCGCGTTTCTCACCTCTTTCCATTTGCACGTTGATGCACCTGCTCATCTTGGTTTAGTGGACCATGTTCCTTGAAGGCGTGGTTCGTTTCCGTTTTATTCGGCGTACTTACTTGACCTGTAATACCTTGATACGTAGTGACTTGTAGCGACTGACGAACATCGACATGTATTGAGAGATACGACGGGAGTGATCGACGCGGGCTTGGCGGGAATGACATACGTTGTGTCCCAAATAAAAGGGATCATAGGACAGCAATGAACACTGCGAGCCTGAGGCGAACCGGTGGCTGGCTCAACAAGTCATCTCGGGACGAACCGCCAGTAGCATCGTGCCACGCGCTGGTGTCGTCGAACTGCATCGACCGTCGTTTCGGCCCAATGGCTCGTGTCTTCAATTATATAGGAATCTATGAAGGAAAGTTTCGAACCGACGGTCTCGCGGAACGCGTTCGGAGACGTCTCCGGAGGTCACCCAGGGACTGGCGATGTTGCGAAGGGACCAACAAAGCGAGGATCGAGCTGAACTGGCGCGCCAATGCAGCACCCGATGCCATCCCAGTGAGTCGTCTTCAGAAATGTTCGGAGCGTGCGCGTATGATTGCGAGTCGATTGGCGCTGCGCAGCTCATTGTGATGAGCAGCACGAGAGACTTGGGAATGCCCGCGTTTCCGAGTCAGCGGTGCCAGACGCGCATCATCAAGCGGGGGACGTGCCCCGTTACGTCGATGCATTGTTCTTGAAAATGCGACAGAAGCTCGCTTTCTGGGCCACCGCAGCTGCAGTGATCTGTTTTAGTCGAGTCCATCCTACTGCACCTGGATCAGAGATGTCAACAATTCGTGGCGGGTGTAAGCCGCACTGGCAGATGGGCCAAAGGTGAGCTATCGAATGGCACAACCCCTGCGACGATAATTTATTCAGGTCGGAGTTTGACGATGCAGGCTAGACCGACTTGTGAATTTACGGTGGTCCCTTGTCCTCGTCCCTCGTAATTGTCTGACTCGTTCTTTCGTGCCCGCTTGTTTCAGCGTTTCCGTGCTGACCACGGCCGGGACTCGGAAAAGGCGGTGAGTATTTTCAGAGTCGCTTTACCAGCTGTCAATTTTCTTACGGCGCCTTGATCATCGTAGCGCAGCTCACGAAATTGCCGCCTTTCCGTCGCACTACCCGAACATTCTGGTCGACAAGATATCCGAGTCGACCATACCAACCACAGGAGTTGGGGTATTTGCAACTCTTGGGCAATCCTCCTGCGTTCTCGGGTAGCTGCTCTGCGACTGTGATCATGTTGTTTCGGAACAGGCGGTCTGCTAACCCTGACGGAATCAATGCGTGGTTAGGCAAAAACCAACCTTAATGGTCGGTAGTGTTCGACATGCAACGGGCCATCTCCGAAGATGACTTTCCCGAGGTGTCTCGTGCTGCCAAAACCGAGGGTGTTTTGACATAGCACGGCACTCGGGTGTTGGTAAGCGAGCGATTCATCCGGAACAGCATGCTGAAACACCACTAGACAGGGGTTAGCGTGCAATATGAATGATCTCGCAAGAACATTCAGAGGCCCAGACAAGATCTCTCACCGTCTTGTCATTCACACCCTCTTTCGACGCTCATGGCAGAGGTCATGGTGAGCGACTTCTCTGGTCATCAGCACACTACGGACCTCGAGGAAAAAGGCTTTAACAAGGACGGTACAGTTGGCCTAGTATTTCGCGCAGTATGCACGTCCTGAAGTGCATCTTCAGAGATACTTTCCAGTCTCACTGATTTCGACGACCCAAATATCGACCACGACGATGCGACCGTCGGTGTACTGGGTGAGTATGGTCGTAAAATGTGGTGGTGGGTGATTGAATGGTCTCCAGAAGATGATTCACCATACCCCGAGGTCCGGTCTGCTGTAGCCAATACGGATGATCCGAGTATTCCGGCGTCTACTCTACGCGTTTGGGTATTGGGTATGTGTGTGCGTTCGATATAGGACGACCGGTACTGACACTCCTCGACCAAGGCATTATATTCGCAGTCTTGCTTGCTGGGTTACATCAATTCTTCTTCTTCCGCTATCCTTCCGTTTCCATATCTAGTTACGTTGCTGTTTTGCTGTCCTTGCCGATGGGTCGTGCATGGGCTCCGGTGCGTGTTTCGTGCCACACACACATGTTGGCTAATTTGCTGTTTTCAAACAGATCGTCCCAAGTTGGCGCATTTTTGGAATTCCTCTTAATCCTGGTCCATTCACGATTAAAGAGCATGTGCTTTTGACAATCATGTCTACTGTCGGTGCCGGCTGTATGTCCA
>JBBPUA010000228.1:0-25256 GCA_038094355.1 Afroboletus lepidellus | reverse complement strand
CCTTTTAGGTTCTAATTTTGGTTAGGAGCTCGGCAGGCATCGGCTAGGTCCTACGAAGGCATTCAAATGGCTTGCAAGAGAGTCGTCAAGCGATAACGTTACACGGTGCTCCTGGGCCCTGCAGATGCTAGTCGAACCATGACTTCATGCCCTGGACCCGAAAAATGGACGCGTAAGGTTACCTAAACCATAAATGGCCACTTTGCAAGGTGACCCTTTCCTACGGGTATACTGCAAGTGTTGCTGCCCGTTAGACATTGAATTATAGTAGTTCAATGCTATATGCTGACACTCGATGCGATTCAAAATATGAGCTTTCCCCGAACTCCTCCTGACCGGCATCTATAGATAAACTTCAACTCCGGATCGCAGTTCGCTTCGCCAAGTGCCAGGGCCTCGGGTCGTGGTTCATCGGAAAGTACATAAGGCTTTCACCATCCTCTTTTTTTTTACGGGAAATTCGACTCACGTATCTCCTCTGCTCCGAGTCGTCGACTAGCATGTCTCAAGCAACGGAGAAGGAGTCGCCCGATCAATGTCAAAATCCTCAGCAAAATAAGTCGCAAAAGCAGAGCACGCCACTCCCTTGGCGTCAATTCTCCATATTATTATTGCTTCAATTTTCAGAGCCAATAACTTCGCAGGTGATAGCACCGTTTCTTCCCCAGGTACAGGTTTGACATTGCATATTGCTTACGCGAACTAAAGGATTATTCGTCCCTCATGTAGTTCATCAAAGACACTGGTGTTACTGGTGGCGATGATTCTCGCGTTGGGTACTATGTTGGCCTTGTGGTTCGTAGTCTACGTATCATGCACGTTCTAATTCCTAATTTGTGGAGTCAGCATTCATTGTTCTTTTTGACCGAGGCATTCACAATGTTCCACTGGAGTCGTACATCGGATCATATCGGTCGAAGACCAGTACTCTTAACGGGGCTTTTTGGGCTCTCAGCGTCGATGTGGTGCTTAGGAGTGTCTAGGACGATCTGGGCTCTCGTTCTGAGGTAAGAGCACGCTGCGATACTTTGGAGAAGCTGACCGAATACTCCAAGTCGATGTCTAAATGGCGCTTTAAACGGAAACATCGGCGTAATAAAGGGGATGATAATTGAAATCACGGATTCTACAAACATTGCCCGGGCATATGGCATTTTACCAGCTATTTGGTCCATCGGAACGACCCTGGGGTATGTTTTCATTCTCCTGCATCCACTCCCTTACATCAAACAAATCCCAGGCCACTGATCGGCGGGTCTCTAGCTACCCCTGCAGAAAGATTCCCCCGTGTCTTCGGCGATCTTGCCTTTTTCAAGAAATACCCATACTTTTTGCCCTGTTCGATCTCGGCGTCGATCACAGCGTTCTCGTGGCTCATCGCCTTTTTGTTTCTGAAAGAGGTTCGTTGGTTGATCCGAATAAAAGGATATGGTACTTATGATTTCATCTAGACCAGGAAATCTAGCATGACAGCGGTGCAGTATTTTTTCGGTGGATTCATCAGGGGCCGAAAATCAAGACCTGATAAACAAGTACCTGAGGTCTTGCATGACGGTCCAGCACCTGAAACGACGGACGAGCAATTGCCTTTCCGCGCCCTTCTTACTCGCCCGGTTCTCATTGCATCTGGGAGTTATGCCACGTTCTCCCTTATTGACATGGCCTTTCGTGCAATCATACCGGTCTTCTACGCGATGCCCGTCGAGATGGGTGGTCTCAATCTTGACCCACCCACAATTGGAATCATCTTGGCGCTCCTCGGGGTATTAGGTGGTATCATTCAGTGCTTGTTCTTTGCTCCGTTGCACGACTGGCTTGGTGCCAAAAGGCTATTTGTGGCATCCATCTCTTTGTGCATTCCTATGATATCGCTCTTCCCGGTGATCAATGTTGTAGCACGCACATATGGATTGGGCTATCGTGTTTGGTTGCTTGTGGGACTCCAACTGGTCTTGTTTATATTTGCAAGTTTCTCTTTCGGTGAGTCGGTGAGCTATGGTGAGGTGAAAAAGCTTACGACGGATGTCCAGCGGTCTCGTTCATGTTCATAGGGGCTGCCGCCCCGAACCAGGCGTCGCTCGGCGCAACGAACGGCATTGCGCAAACGGTTGTCTCTTTCATGCGTTCCGTCGGACCTGCCGCCGTCACGACGGCCTTTTCGTTCAGTATCGAGAAGGGTATTACGGGAGCCAATCTTGCGTATTGGGTCCTGCTTGTCATGGTCGGGTTAGCGTTTTGGGTGGGATGCCTGTTGCCACGAAACTTATGGAACAAATAATGTGTTTTTGATCACGGAATAGTTGTCGTCCACATTCCTTAGTACATTCTTTAGTACCTTAGAAACTCATAAATAGCTATTGTACTACTTGGTTTACATAATTCTTTCTTGCCAGACTGAAAGTCCAGGAATTATTTGTATGTGTTTGGTCGGTATTCAGACTCAGATTCTTGCGGGTCGTTTCTGTCGGTGCTACGACTCTTTCCGCTACCGCCATCATGTCTGACTCACCGAGACTTGTCGACTCCTTCACCGCGCCAAAGGAGATCCTTCAAGAATTCGCCGACCTCGCGGAAGAAGAAAACGTCGACCCTTTTGCCGAAACAGCTTCGAAGCGTCAAATTGCGTCGAGGCAATCGGACTATCACAACCGTCGCTTCAGTCGGGTCGCGCAAGAGAGCGCAGATGCGTTCAAACACGTCGAGGAAGGCACGGATGTCGAGGGAGGGTACAAAGATGCGATGAGGTTGGCTCGTCTGGAGCAGGAGGAGGCTCGCGTGCGGAGGGCGATTGAGGAGAAGGATAGGCGAGAGAGGGAGGAGGGAAAGATGAAGATGGACTTGGACAAGACGCCTCCAGCCTCTGAGCTTCAAGACGTTGCTATGGAGCTTGCCGCTGCCAAAGAGCTCGCCGAGGCTCGGGAACGGGACAGGGAAGCGGCAGGCGCAAAGCGGAAGAGAAGATGGGATCAGCCAGAGCCCACTGACGAGAACCTAGACCCTAACAAGAGGGGGTCGGAAATGGCGAAGGAAGAGCCGTCGGCACCAAAGAAGCGGCGGTCACGTTGGGACGCTCCCCCTTCGGAGAATGTTGCTCCCGTCGCCGACACTCCCAAACGCTCGCGCTGGGATCAAGCCGCCGTCATCCCAGATGCTCCCATGACCCAGATTATTATGAATGCACCGGGTATCATGCACGAGGACAAGCACAACCGCTACCTTACGGATGAAGAACTGGACGCAATTCTGCCGGCTACAGGGTACGTCATTGTTACTCCTCCACCAGGCTATGCGCCGATGGTTGCCCCTCGCAAGTTGATGGCGACGCCAATCACTGAAGTCGGGGGTTTCCATATTCAAGAGTCATCTGATGCTGCTGCCATCGCGGCGGCCGCAGGTCTCGCACCTGAGCTGCCTACTGAGATTCCAGGAGTTGGGAACCTCGCGTTCTTCAAGCCGGAGGACGCCCAGTATTTCGCAAAGATCCTGAAAGAGGAGGACGAAACCTTACTTTCAGTGGATGAAATGAAAGAGCGCAAGATTATGCGGCTCCTCTTGAAGATCAAGAACGGCACTCCACCTGTTCGAAAGACCGCCCTCCGCCAGATTACAGACAAAGCTCGCGAGTTCGGCGCCGGTCCGCTCTTTGATAAAATTCTTCCGTTGCTCATGGAACGCACCCTGGAGGATCAAGAACGGCATTTGTTGGTCAAGGTTATCGACCGCGTCTTGTATAAGCTCGACGACCTCGTTCGCCCTTACGTTCATAAGATCCTGGTCGTCATTGAACCTCTGCTTATCGACGAGGACTACTACGCTCGTATCGAGGGGCGCGAAATCATATCCAACCTGTCGAAAGCCGCCGGCCTCGCTCATATGATCTCCACCATGCGTCCGGATATTGACCATGCTGACGAATACGTTCGAAATACGACTGCTCGCGCTTTCTCCGTCGTCGCGTCTGCCTTGGGTATCCCTTCACTACTTCCCTTCCTTAAGGCCGTCTGCCGCAGCAAAAAATCGTGGCAGGCGCGTCATACTGGCATTCGAATCGTCCAACAAATCGCCATCATGATGGGATGCGCTGTGCTTCCTCATCTGCGAAACCTTGTAGCTTGTATCGCGCACGGTCTCACCGACGAGCAGCAGAAAGTACGAACCATGACGGCCCTTGGTCTCGCTGCCTTGGCCGAAGCTGCTGCGCCTTACGGCATCGAGTCATTTGATGAAGTGCTCAAACCTCTCTGGCTTGGTATCCGTCTACACCGTGGCAAAGGTCTCGCTGCCTTCTTGAAGGCGATCGGTTTCATTATTCCCCTCATGGATCCTGAGTACGCGTCGTACTATACCAAAGAAGTCACCGTGATCCTCATTCGCGAGTTCCAAACATCCGACGAAGAGATGAAGAAGATCGTGTTAAAAGTGGTCAAACAATGTGCTGCTACGGAGGGTGTCACGGCTCAGTATATCAAACAAGACATTCTCCCCGACTTCTTCAAGTCGTTCTGGGTTCGTCGTATGGCGTTAGACAGACGCAACTATCGCCAAGTCGTGGAGACTACCGTGGAACTCGCGCAAAAAGCAGGTGTTTCGGAGATCGTTGGAAGGATAGTAAACGAGTTGAAGGACGAAGCCGAGCCCTACCGAAAGATGGTTATGGAGACAATTACCAAGGTCGTCGCCACTCTCGGTGCCTCGGACATTGACGAGCGCCTTGAAGTCCGCCTCGTAGATGGTATAATCTATTCCTTCCAGGAGCAGACGACGGAAGACCAGGTCATGCTGGACGGCTTCGGTACCGTCGTCAATGCCCTGGGCATCCGCGTCAAGCCATATCTCACCCAGATTGTTTCCACCATCCTCTGGCGTCTCAACAACAAAAGCGCCAAGGTCCGTCAGCAGGCAGCCGACCTGACCTCACGACTTGCGGTTGTTATTAAGCAATGCGGTGAAGATCAGCTTTTGAGCAAGCTCGGTCTCGTCTTGTTTGAGCAGCTGGGTGAAGAATATCCCGACACGCTCGGTAGTATCATTGCTGCTGAGGGTGCAATTGCTAATGTCGTTGGTATGACCCAGATGAATCCTCCTGTCAAGGATCTATGTGAGTGTTTAGATGCACATTACTGTACGTTCTGTGATTGACCACATCCTACTTAGTACCCCGAATGACGCCAATTCTCCGAAACCGGCACGAAAAGGTACAAGAAGCATCAATTAACTTGATCGGTCGCATTGGTAAGTGAAATCTCTATCGTTGATGTCCGCTGTATTTACGGTCATTCATAGCCGATCGAGGCGCTGAATTTGTCCCTGCGCGAGAGTGGATGCGCATTTGCTTCGAGCTGCTGGATCTCTTGAAGGCGCACAAGAAAGGCATTCGACGAGCTGCCGTCAACTCGTTTGGCTATATTGCAAAGAGTTTGGGTCCTCAAGATGTCCTTTCGGTTCTCCTCACCAATCTGCGTGTACAAGAACGTCAAAGTCGTGTCTGTAGTACAGTTGCAATCGCCATCGTTGCCGAGACCTGCGGACGTGAGTGATTCAACTTCATGATGGTTTCCATAAACTGACACATCCTAGCGTTCACATGTATTCCCGCAATCCTCAACGAATACCGTACGGCGGAGCTCAACGTAAGGACGGGTTGTCTCAAGGCACTGACTTTCGTATTCGAATATGTTGGCCCACAATCTGCCTACTACGTCGACTCGGTGGTCACCATGCTTGAGGACGCACTCACGGACCGTGACCTCGTCCACCGTCAAACGGCAAGTGTCATCGTCAAGCACTTGGCCTTGGGCGTAGCCGGTCTTGGTTGTGAAGACTCAATGCTCCACTTGATGAACCTTGTATGGCCCAATTGCTTCGAAACTTCCCCACACGTCATCGGTGCGGTCATGGAAGCCGTTGAGGCCATGCGCGTGACGTTGGGTCCGGGCGTTCTTCTCAGCTACACTCTTCAAGGCTTGTTCCATCCCGCGCGTAAAGTTCGCGAGGTACGTTGGTAATCCTCTATGCGTCACGCGAGTGCTCACCACTCGCTCTTCGCCTAGGTCTATTGGCGCGTCTACAACTCGCTGTACCTTGGCGCTTCAGACGCGATGGTACCCTTCTATCCTGATCTCGGGGAACTGAGCGAGGGTCAAAATGTATATGATCGTCACCCATTGCAGATGTTTATTTGATGCGTGTATGTTGTAGGTAGTTGATGTTTTCACTGTAGCGGTCCTATAATTTCAATTCGTCCTTTTACTCTTCCCGTGACCTTGCATTGACCTGCTCAGCTTCGATCCGAACGCAACATCGACCATGGTTTGCAAGTCAGAAAAACACCTCTGCCACTCCTACAAGTACAGGTCATGATTCATAAACGCACTTCCCCTAACCAAACCAGTTACGCCGTGGCTCCCCCGAGCTCCCTGGTGACCTTTAGGTCCCGCAAGAAGCCCGTGGAAAAGTCATAAACCAAACCATGCACCCACACTGGCCTGTTCTCGACGTGCCTGCGCACCCACCCGTCCAATTGACAGATGAACTCGATCTGCAGCTTGACATTCTCTTCGGTCACGATCTTCAACGCCGCTTCCTCATCGCTAGGGAGCTCAGGCTTGAGCTTCTTGACGCGCTCAACGAGCGGCGTGAGCCAACGCGTGATGGCGTCCATGGGGTCCTTGGAGTCCTTGTCGTGCGCGTCCTCGACCTTGTTCCGGTGGACGAGCTCATACAGCGAATCATAGAGCGTGTGGCGGCGCTCGACCTGATCGCTGCGCGGAGGGCAGCTGGCTTCCCTCAGCGCCGTGAGCACACCGCCGCAGTGCTCGTGACCGACAACCACGACTGCACGACCAAAAACGAGGTCAGGAAGGGAAATCGTCGGCTCGCTCAAAGACACGCACTGTGTCGAGCGCCCAGTACTTTGAGCGCATACGTCAAGACTGACAAGGCGTTGTCGTCATGGAGGTGGAATTGGCTATCGGATGGTGTAGGTGAGAGGGTACTTTTGGTGATATTCCGCAGGACGTACTTTGCAATGTTCCTGTGAACAAAGACGTTCCCCGGGAGCGTCACCGTTGCGTCCGAGTCCTGTATTCTGGAGTCGGAGCACCCGATCCAAAGGATCTATTGGGCAAACAAACCATCCAGGAAGAGCAAGGATTAGCTGTTAGCTAGACCTACCTTAGGTGCTTGATTATTTTTAGGATCAGGAAAGTAATCAGGAAACGTCTGGTTCAACCTCTCCCCCCACCTCACATTGGCCAAAAGGACACGAGACACGTAGTCCTTCATGTCCCCTGACGATTCGAGTTCGGGCATAGTAAACGGTAGGGATAGATCTGCGAGCAATGGAACGACTCAGCGTTAGGCCCCTACTTAATATACTCCCTACCTTCTCAGATCTATTCGATCCCCGACATGCACCGTCCGTCATCATCGCGGCTGCGGCTGCTGTAGTCGTAGATCGAATTGCGCCCTCTCAGATTATAGAACAGTCCAGCCGTTATCGAGCGTTGAGTTGTACCTGGCTTAAGCCCTAGTTAGACAGTCCAACCGGTCTGGTACGGCGAAGGCCAAGGCTAGAAGCGAAGTTCTAACGGTTGCGCGTGCCGGGTGTTTCATCTATACATGGCTGGCCAGGGCCAGAAGACTCTAGTTCTTTATTCGGACGGATAAAGGTAACTTTCCGAGACGTATCTAGTAACAAGGCGCCTTTCAGAAACCAACAGAACTAGGGGCGTCCGTCACAAGACATCGTCCAGCAATATGCCACACACCTCAATCGATGATCGTTGGACAGGCCGCTGCGCAGCGCAACGTGAGAATGGAATTCTAATCGGGTCCGATGCAATTGCCGCTATTGACATGTGACGTAGCCAGCCTCCCGGGGAAGCTCGGGTTGCACTTGTATGATTAAGCATTCGGCAGCGCCGACTTCATGGGCGTAACGAACCTGATGCGGTGAAGTCCAAATGGGCGGTAATGGCGGCACTAACGACTACCTTGCCCCAAACGTTTAGCCCGACCAACCGACGATGGTGGCTTGAACTACCAGGTATCCGGTCAGTGATCAGTCACGGTGTGCGCGAGAGAAGATCCTGCCGACTAACGCGTCGGGCTCCCGTTTGCTCGTCTGATCCGTCTACCGATGCAACTCCTGTTTCTATGACCTCAGTAGCGTCTGACCAAATGCCAGACAATAAATCGCTAGAAGCGAAAGGAACTAGAAGCGAAAGGAATCTGACTGAGCACCTCAAACGCGAGGATCGGAACTCTGCAAAAAAGCCAAGTGATCGAGATATGGGCACGAGGGACACATGTGCCAATCCGAGGCGTGTCTCGTGTCAGTCCAGAGCTCCATATATGTTCACCCCAACTTGAATGACGACCGCGACGCCCAGTGGGTGCCTCCCCAGAGTCCCGGTATGTTCGTCAGACTGACATCATTGGAGCCAAAGATAACCGCATGACGTTTGCGGAGCAAGTTAGAAACCAGCTTGCCAGAGCGCGCCTATGAGGCATGTTTTTAGCGTCATTCTCGTTCATTTCCGCATTACTTATTAGTGCCATAGATTGCCGATACCTGCCATAGGGATATCAACAAACGACTATTTATCGTGAGTCGAGCAAATAAATAAGACGGGAGTAAATGAAAAGAACTAGAGCCACCAGTCATGGAACAATACAGATACACAGGGTTGGGTTGTTTACGCGGTCATGAAGCAGCCAGATCTTGGTAACTCAGCTAACGTCCAACGCCGCCAGATTCCCATTCTTCCTCCTGGTCCAAATTCAGCTCCCGTACGTTGATCTTGGCGAGGCCTTCATAGTACCTCCTCAAGTTCGCATCGCCGTTCCGCTCAGGCTTGATCATAGATTCGATCATATCTGGCGTTGAGCCCCGCCAAACCCCGTCATTGTATCCCTGTACATCAATGTGTGCTTGATTCATCACGCCAGAGTCATGGTACATGCGAAGTGCGAGCTTGACCGCGCGCCGGGTGATCTTGTTGTGATCGTGAGCGGTCAGAATGAAGAGGGTCTTGAGGATATGTGTCAGGTCGACGATGAAGGTCACAAATTTCTGCTGCACTTTTTTCCTGATATGCCGAGGGTTATTTAGCATGTTGAATAGGGAGACGTGTTGGCGTACACGTTTTGGTAAAGGTCATTGAGCCACACAACAGCAACGACACCCACAACGACGGGTAAAATAATGGGAACTGCGGAACTTGACACAAGAGCCGACAATCCAGAGATGGCCCCAGCAGAACTAGTACCAAAGGCACTGACAACAAACGCCCAAGTATCAGAGCGGTGGCAAACAGGATCAAAAAAAAAATTCACATGATCTTACTGGTGTTCGAGGTGGAAGGGGTGTCTGTTTTCTCCCCCATGTTGACTACGAGCTGCTTAAACTCATCGCTGAGTAGGTGCTACATATATATTGTCAGGGATCCCAGAGCAGGCTTCAAACATGAATACATACGCAAGCCGGATCATTGAAATTCCAGACGGCGACAATGTCAGCGTGAATCACAGAAAGACAATCCCATGCTATATGCCCTTGAAAGTTGGCGCTAGTCCGCAAAGCTTTCCAGTATCCTGTAGCCATAGGTCAATGATTGGTTACTACCCTCATGGATAGAACAGACTTTGCCTTCCGACCCTGCACGAAAAATGAGGACAGGATAGCTCGAACGCTTGAAGGCAAGACTTACTCGATGGTTCCTTCTATTTTCAGATGAGGGTCGACCCTTTGCGCCATCAAGGTTACCACGGATGTGATCTGAGCGTCAGGGACGTCGCGCATCCCAACTTCACGGTAAGTCAGATTGACTAGATCCTTGAGCGTGTCCTCGTAATTCTCTGATAACTATAGCATTAGATGAAGTCGGTCCATGACACTTACTTGAAACAGCAACGTATGGAAGAGGCTGGCCTGCGAGTTTCGTAATTTCCTTGTGCCGCTCTTCCACGACAGCCACTGCTTTCGAACGAGCTTCCTTCGTGAGACCAGCGTCGTCAAGTTTAGAGGACTTCGCCAACTGGATCGTCAACTCGTCTACGAACGAGTCAAGCATCGTGTATACCACGATGATGGGGACTGCGGCGGGCTTGAGTGAAAATGCGAGAATGTTCAAAATAAGACACGGACTGGTGCCCATGGTTTCCTTCTTTGTTCGAAAGAAATCTTCGGCAGCTACCTCGAGTAGTCGTCCACCTGATCGAGGTATTTGGACGCAGAACCTTGAAACAGACGTACAATCAAGAGTATGGTCGAAACACATGAGAACGAGATCTCACCAAACAGTGTGGAGTCGATCTTTCAGCTCACCAGTTTGCCTAGACTTGATGAACTTCTTGACAGTTCCGTAGTTACCCTCGTCTCCCGGTTCGAAGCCAAGCGAATCATGAAGGATGAACCGCTTGTTGACAGGCGAGACGAGCTCCTCTTCAATGTCTGCTATTCCGCGCTGAAGATGCGAAGAACTCTGGATAAAGGAAGTGAGGAATATACACAACGAATGAATTGGAGAATTACTGCTTTGCTAATCCCAAAAGCGGTGTTGATCAGACTCGATTTCCCGACGCCGCTCTGAGGAGTTGAGCAATACGATGAGAGAATGGCGGTGAAATCCTCACCTTTCCGATAACCAAGATACGGAAGCTCGAATCAAGTCCTCAGCATACCTGAGGTGGCTGGATGACAGTATGGCCTACCGGGGACAGTTTTCTAGGATACCCTGGGTAGTTGGGACCAGGATTTCGGGAGTTTGGCTTGTCGGAGTCTGGGCTCCACTTTGATGTGTAGGAGATAAGGCCTCCTCGTGCTGAGGAGGAGAAAGTACGGTTTCAGTAGCCTGGCAGCTGAATTCGATGCGAATGCCATCTTGAGCCAACAATAGATCTACCCGAAAGTTCATATAGAAGGCTTGCACACAACAGATAAATCACCTCTCGTAGGGGCCTCCGCCGAAGGCGCAAAGAGGGATTGCGTATCTAGTACTCGAACCCTCGACCCCAGCCACCGGGAGCTCTTGTAGTGCAACGTGACCCGTGTCTCGGGCGAAAGTTCGCTGCACAAAAAGGAGTCAGAGGTTCGAATCAGGCGGGTAAATGTCATACACATTCTGGAACTCCTGACATAGTGACCCGTTCGCAGCACAGATGAGCTTGTGTTTGCGAGGCCCGATATGAAGTTTTCCAGAGTTTAAATGTTTGGGTCCTTTCCCCGGCTCGGATTCGGGGCAGACCGAGATAGCTGCCGACGGACACACGATGTCGTATGTAGGGCCACGGCTGTAACGAGAATGGCTCACCTGTAACACGGATAAATGGAAGTGAAGTACTCGGGACGGACATGTTGGCTGGGAGTCTGGGACAGACTAGGCAGGTCAGTGGGTTTTTGAGGAAGAGTCCTGGGGTCGCACATCACCAGTTCAACACGAGGTTACAGCGAGTTTGGTGATAAGCGCCTAGGGAACGCGAGGCCTGAGGCAGCAAGCTGCGGCCGCCGCGGCGTAATATCAACTTGGCGGTAAGCTATCACAGTGATTTCTTGCGATACTAGGGATTAGGCTGGAGGGGCAAAATTCGACCTATCGACAACAATTAATGGCCTGAGTCTTCCATGTATATGCGCCTTGCACTGCACGGTCTGGGCGTAACGCCCAAGCCAATTGTGTGTGGAACGCCGGAGCACCCCTGATACAGTATTTATTGGTAGGACACCGATCACCTGCGCATCGAGAATCTTACGTAAGCAAGCTTATATCGCATTATAGATTTGAATTAATACAATATTGGGGCGAGTGCAGAAAGGGGAAGATCAGAGGTTCGCGTCTGCTCTCGTGCTTGGTTCCGACCCGTTCCCACTCTCGCTCTTCCGCTCGTAATCTCCATACAGGGGAAGAGGACTACCAAGCGACTCAGTGGGCTCGTCGCTCGCTCCCCCGACTTTCGAACGGCGTGGCTATGAGCACAAGTACAACCATTCATATCACAGTACTCCAGCCAATCGGTCCACGTCCACAATGATCCCAAAAACGTTTGATCGAAACACCACGACGAATCAACACAAAACTACAAAACCTTCTTGTCCGCCGTCGCCGCCACCCCAGCATGCATCAACTTGGCCACGCGCACAGACATGTCCACAGTCATCACCAACGGAATCAAAAAGAACGGCAAGTAGCTCGACAACAACATCACGCGCTGCGACGCCGTGATCGCGTCCACGCCCGCGGCCAACGTCTCGGCGCTCGTGATCGGCGTGGAGAGCAAGACCGACAGACAGGGCAACGTCGTCGTCGCCGTGGAAGCGCCGTAGATGAGTATTAAGAGCCATATGCAGCGAGAGTCTGTCGACGAACGTTAACACAGGCGACATTGGTGGATGGAGATACGTGCCTCGCCAAAGTCCCCTCATGCCAAGGACGAACACGGGCACTTGGAAAAAGCTGCGGTATGGGCAGTTGGATGACGGTCCATTCTAACAGGAGCCGCGGGACCTACGCTTCCAGGAAAAGGAATGTGTTGAACCATGTAAAGTCGTTGCCCTTGCCCGAAAAGCCCAAGGCACCACCGACAAGGGGATCGGCGGAGAACTGGATATACATCTCGGGCAGTTGGCGGATGAAGCTAGGTACAAGGCTCGGAGGGTACAATGGTTGACAATCGAGCAAAAGAGACGCAGGCAGGTGGATCTGTAGCCGGATCAACGAGTCAAGTGCAATCAACCAACAGGAAACTTGCCAGAAAAAAAGTAAAGTAAAGCAGGTCCAAGGGACGAGAGCTCAAAGGAGACCTTGCTGCCATGGTGGATGTTGGTTGAAAGCTGAGACCAAGGTTGAACGTTGGGTTTACAGCACCACATCACGTAAATGATGTTTTATTCGGGCGAAGGAAGAAGTACGGGACAGTGCACAAATGCATGGTATCCTCATGCTTGATATGGCGATTATACTAAATGGGCGGTATAGTATCTCTACGATTAATGCTTTCCCTGCGAGCAGCGGCAAAACAGAAGAAACAACAACAACGGAGCATAAACTCGTGGTCAACATGAAAACGTGCGTGACAAACATGGTATTTGTGGTATCCCAGAAATGGGGGTGTAAGGCTGGCCTTAGTTGGAATACGAGGGAGGTCCTGTCATTCACTGAGCAATAAATCCAAGGTGCAGAGGGAGCGGGACGAACCAGGGGAACGCGTACTCTGCAATGCAGACTGTAGCGCCTGTCGTTCATCGTTCGTCAACTCGTCCACCAGACGGACAAGGCCATCAATGGACGCCTTCCGGTCGTGCTGCGCAACTTCAAGGAAGCGCTGCATGAGGTAGTCTGTCCTCAACCTGACCAACGTAGACGTTAGGTCTAGTTCCTCCAGCGCGATTGCGAGAGCATGGTTGTCGGAACGGTTAACGGTAGAAACGAGGGAATCTAGCAGTTTCTCGAGAAGCTCCGGGCTTGCCTCTGGGTTACCATCAGCCAACTGAACATGTGCTTCAGAGCGGGCGAGACGTGCGCGGAGGGCCCAGTAGAAGAAGCGACGAGCCTCTTTCCATACAGCAGGCTTAGCGCAGCCCTTGGCTTCCATACGGCCGGTGCGACTGAGCACGTACATGAGCGCAATGACGAACGAATAGAACAAATACTCACTCATGAAGATCAGCATATAGCAACGCAATTTGTTTGTAGGTAGGTTGTAACAAGGATTCCCTATCGGCCAGCTCTATCGAAGCCGTGGCCTTCTCCTCTTCGGATTTACTAGGGTCTTTGCTAGTGGCCTTCAGGGATGCGTATGTAGGGTCAAGGCGCTCCATAAGGGAGAGGATCTTGTCTCGGCGCATCTTGATCTCCACGATACCCTCTGGTTCCAATACGCCAGCACGTGCATCGACATCCGCGTACATTTCCATCTTGGAAGAGTTGATCGAGGGATCGAGGACGACCCAGGCACCGCCACGAAGCTCGCCGTTCGGGACGATGTAGACAAAGACGGGCTGTTTGTAACTGGACAAACCATCGACGATCTTCGATCCCTGTTTCAAAACTTCGTCGTACATATCCTGCTGACCACCGGAGAAGCCACGCCAATTCGCAAAGATAATGAGCGGGAGACCTTCGCGGTCGAAGTCGAAGATGGCCTGCGCCGTCTTGTACGCCGAGTTGGGGTACCAAACTTGTCCGGCTTCCATGACCTTCTGTTCGAATGATGCTGGGTTGGCGGGGTCTGCAGGAATGACACGTTCAATGGTACGAGTCTCGACGGCGATGACACCTATAGGAATACCACCCAACCGCGCACGACCGACCACAACCGTCTGGGCCCATCCCGAGAGCGTTTCCTGGAAAGATCCTTTGTCGAAGAAACCCGGCAACCATTGCGATGTATGTTCATCGATCTTGCCCTCGATGAACCAACGAGGATCATAGGGCCCTTTAGGTGGGACGTAAGCAATCTCGCGATCCCAACTATCCGATGTTTCGCGGACGGGGAGCGCATCTCCTTTGACCTCAGGAACGTACGACAACCACTGCAGTATGTGGGAAACCCCCTCCAGGTCGCTAGCGGCTGTCAAGTGCGAGACACCGTTCTTGTGCATAATCTGAGTGCCGCCGAGTTGCAGGTTGGAGGTATAGACCTCACGACCGAGCACCTTGTTGAGCGCAGGTGCTCCCGTCAGGATAATGGGCTGCCCCTCGACTTGGACAGCACGTTCACCCAAGCGAACCAGATATGCACCAATGCCCACAGAGCGAGCAGTCACCAGAGTAATAGTGAAAATGTCGTTATAGGCGCGCGACGTTTCTCCCGCAATAAGACCGGATCCCCTCAACGACTCGACGCCGAGGCCATGTTGTAACCCGATGATGTCTGTGATCTTGTAACGAACTTCCCCGTTCACCTCGATCTCGGTCGCGCGGATGGCAGCAGCGGCCTTTTCCTGTACCTTAAGATAGTTTTCCCGAGTCAAATAGAGGTATTCGAAGCCTTTATCTGGGTGAGCTTCATCATTCCAGGCGCATGAGAAGAGATTCATAACCTCCTCCGCCAAACCGATACGAGCACCAGAGTTGGCAGAGAGGTATATGCGGGGAAGGCCGTGGGCACGGGCGTACTTCGTGACGAGGTAGAAGAACTGATCTTCAATAGGACCGAAAGAACCGATCTTGTAGGTGATATCGTTTGCAATGACGACGACCTTGCGACCATCGAGATACTCGGGCGTCCTAAGGGTGAATACCCAGGCAACCATTCCAAACGTATTATTTCCCGGGGCACGATCCACTTCTGCGAGTTGATCATGTTCATCAAGCACGAGCTCCTTTGCTTCAAGCAATTTCTTTGGAAGAATGAGCGACGAATCAAACGTGCGAGCCTTGATCCAGACGTTGTGGAGGGCTTTGGAGAACAACTCGGGGAAGTCATAGACGTAAGTGGTGCCGATCAGGTGAGCTTGGTAGCGCTTGGGCTGCAAGGATTCCTTGGTCGGGTAGGGCAGGTTAACCGGCTGGAGATGGAGAGGCCCCTTATCCCCGATGGACTTTAGGATCGTGGTGCCTTTGTCCGTGGTAATCTCTTGGTACCCATGGAAGTTGACAACGAAACCAGATACATTCTCGATGATACATCGGATGGGGGTGACGTTGCCTTCCTGGTCTTCGAGAGTAATGCGAATCTCCGAACCAGTGACGTGCAAACGCCAGAGCCGCTTGCCATGGCGCTCGATAAATCCTGAGATGGCCTCGAGGACATCTTCATAGGAAACATGAAGATTGTAGACAAAGTTCATGAAGATATGGTTGACATCGGCGTTTCGGTATTGAGCACTGACGACCTCGAGCGTATCCAGGATGCTGGTCACGAGCCGGTCCGTCTCAGATATGAGGTATTGCTTCGTGCTCATAGAGCCGCGTAAACGGCCAGGACGAACTAAAGCACGGACGAAGAAACGGTTGTCAAGCTGATTCTCTGTGGCAACGGCGTGGTACATGTGAATCTGCTTGGACTCCACGAAGACTGGTCTAAGTTTGTAGTTGGAGAGACGACTGAGCTCGAGTTGGAAGGCTAGTGCAGGTTCGACGTTACGGATAGCCTGTTCTTCGATCCAGTTGCCATCAGCACCCCTCAAAGTGAAGTACACTGGGTACTGTCCACGTTTGCAGATGAGGAGTGATACGCGACGGACGCCGCGCTTCACGAGAGTTGCATTATGCTCCTTGACGAACCTCAGCGCGTGCTCTGCCCATGCCTCTTCGGACACATCCTGCGCTTTGTCAAAGATGCGAAGTGCCAAATTCATGACATTTGGCGGCTCAACGCTGCCATAACGTTGGCGGAATTCGACAGGATCAAACACCGGGAGGAGAGCAGCAACTTTCTCGAATCCGTTTTTGAGGGCTGCCAGGTCGCAGAATGAGGCAATGACACCAGTGCGAATGGGCTGTGATTGATTACGGCTAATCAGATAAGACAGGTCACTGACGGATCCTTGACGTCTCGGGTCACTTCGGCTAGGGTTAGATACCATTTGGCCAAGAGGCACGTCATACTCACGGAGCACCGGTAAGAGTAGGAGTAGCAGGAGGTGAATGTGAACGCCCAAGGTTAAATCGCCAGGTGAGGGCGCTTGGGAGCTCGCCGTCATCGGGGCCGTCACCTTCCTCGTAGTCGATCGACAGAAGCGAGTATGCGCGATAAGCGCGGCGGACGTAAACTTCGAATGCGGCTAGGGAGTGAGGTGAGATGATGATAACGATCGACGCGTAAAAAAGGCTGACCAAGAGTGACGAGAGGGTCCGAATGAGAGAAAAAGGAGGAGAGCACATCATAGACGGTGTAGCGTGAATCACTGAGTTCACGCAAGATCTCGGGGGAAGGAGTTCTATAATACATTAATAAGGCGCAGCCCCCTAGACCAAGAACCACGTACCTATTGGTACCTTGTTCGCCATACACGCTAGAAGTTACGGATGCTTTAAGGATCGTTTCCATCTGGACTAGACGCTCCTCGTAAGAGGGCATCTGTCCGAGAATGAGCACTTCACGAGCTTTCAGAGAAACAGCAGTGGACGACCTAAAACACTTTAATCCCAAAAGAGGTGAAACCGGAGAGGGACAAACTTTGATTCAAGGGCAGCAAGGTCGCTGAGAACTTGATGAAGCCGGTTCTCCGTCCCAAAGAAGGGAAGACCACTTGATTTAATATAGTCCAGTATCGCAAGTACAAGTTTCGACTTGCTTTGGGCCTTGGTGTGACTGAGAACAAGAGCAACCACCTTGTCGAGGTCATCCTTATTCTGTTCTCTCAGGCTCAAAACTCGAGCTTCGATGCTACCTCCAAAGAGCTTCTCCGTCGTCTCGTAAGCGGAAAGGAGGGTAGCGATGGTATGAACCTCATGGCCCTTGAGACCACCCATAAATTTCTCAAGGACGTCGAATAATGGCGCGAGCTGTGTGCGGAACATCGTTCGGTCTTGGGGAAGAATAGAGTCATGAAGGTAGTGCTCAAGGACCTTCTTGATACGGACTGCGGGAAACTCGTGTGCGTCGCCCCTTGACTTGGCACTGTCGATAGTTGATCGGATGCCCTCTTCGAGTTTTGATGGCATACGGCCAGACAACGTGGACAAGATAGAGCTGACTTCCGAGTAGGGTAATTCAGGGTCGTGAAGGACTTCGATGAGATCCTTGAAAGTCGAGGCCATGATAGCTTGATTGTCGTAACCCTCGAGGATATCATCCAGTGTCCCCACGCAACGTACGAAACGCTGGTACGTCCGGTTTCCGACAACGCCAGGTGGACCCATTGGCGGGAGAAGACCATCGAATGGCTTAGCATGCTTCACTCGGGCAGGATCGTCAAGTGTCAAGATACCAAGGATATCCCCTGGCTCAAGGCTGACACCGGGCTGCTTGACAAATTGGACGATACCATCCTCGGCCGCGACTAGTGGCATGTACATTTTCATGACCTGGGAAACGTCGGCAAAGGTAGTCTGCCCCGCGCAATCAAGCTTACCTCGATCTCTGCATATTGCTCACCAGCATTGATGTGGTCGCCACTATCAACCAAGAACCGGATAAGCTTGCCAGGGCTTGGACTCCTTAGCTGCGTCGGGTCATTTTCTTGCTCGATCAGACACGTCTTGGAGTCGACCATGAGCCGCAGCGCTCCGACCTCTTCCCGCCAATACACAGAATGGCTGCGACCATCAAGGAGGACGAGGAGGCCACCGTCAGCGAGAGGGCGCGCCCCAACCATGGTCCGTCCACCATTCAGGAAAAGCGTCCAGGTATGCTTCGAGGATCGAGTACACGTAAAGTTGTACTTGATATTCTCATAGATGAAGTCGACGCTGAACACAGTCTTCAATAAATCGCGAGCGGGAACCTGACCCTTGTCCAGAATACGCTTGTACTCGCCGAGACACGCTTCTGCTGCAATGTGCGCTTTGGTGACGGCACCACAGACGACTGCAAGAGTAGCATCTGGACGGGCCGCAGTGAGCTTGTTGCTAATCAAGGAATCCAGCCAGCCGGTCGTGAATGTGTTGTCGATAAACGGCTCGAGCTCGAGAAGTTTGATAAGGTATTCAACGGTGGTTCGGAAGTCGCCACGGATGCTCAACTCTTTCAATGCAACGATCATGTTCTTTCTACTCTCGTTGCGGTCTTCACCGTATGCGAAAATGTGACCGAACTGGGAATCGGCAAACTCATGAAGACCACCTGCGGAACTGACGGAGAAATAACCCCAGACGTTTGTACTGGAACGGAAGTTGAGCTCTTGAAGTGAACCAGACGATGGCTTGAAACCAGCGTCGGGGTTTTCTGCAGTGATACGCACAGCAACGACATGGCCCTTGGGACGAGGTTTACGCTGGAGCTGGTTAGCTCCAGGCCTGACCATGTCGAAGTCGATCTCGGATGAAGCGTTGGGAGCAACACCGTATAGCGTGCGAATGTGTCGAATACGATGCAGGGGAATACCCATGGCAATCTGCAACTGTGCAGCAGGAAGATTGACACCCGTGACCATCTCGGTAGTTGGATGCTCGACTTGGAGACGGGGGTTGAGCTCAAGGAAGTAGAACACGTCCTCGGCATGACTGTAGAGATCTTGGGAAACTCGAGTTAGCGAACCTCCGAAGCATAGAAGCTAACAACAACATACATTCAACTGTCCCTGCACTAACATACCCCACAAGTTTAGCGAGACGAACGGCCGCGCGTTCCATCTGTTCGAAGGTATCTTCTTTTGCGATGGTGACAGGGGCTTCTTCGATGATCTTTTGATGACGGCGCTGAACGGAACAGTCGCGTCCGAATAGAGAGATTGCATTCCCATACTGATCAGCGACGAGCTGGACCTCCAGGTGGCGTGCCTGCCCGGCGAGTTTCATGATAAAAATAGGTGATCCTGTGAAAGATAGTGAATATATGCGGGGTAAATTTGCTATGCGTCCATACCTGGAATCTCTCCGGCGACCGCATGGAACGCGTTCTTGAATGCGTCGGGATGTTCAACCTTCCGAATACCCTTGCCACCTCCGCCTTCGCTGGCCTTGATCATGACTGGCCAACCGATCTGCTCTGCCTTCGCCAGCCCTTCCTCTACGTTGGTCACGCAGGCGGCCCGATACACGTCATCAGCAACGGTCACGAAGCCCCGCTCTGATAAGACCGTGTCCGAGATCCCTGAGCCAGACCATGCCATAGTAGGTACGTCGGCGCTCTGCGCGACGATGGTACTCGAGATCTTATCGCCCAAGCTTCTCATAGCGCTTCCGGGGGGACCAATGAACACGATCCGATTCTTGCACGCACCAAGACTCTCGGGAAGCCTCGGGTTTTCAGATGCGTGACCCCAGCCAGCCCAGACAGCGTGTACTCCTGCACGTTCGGCCACGTCGACAATAAGATCCACGTTGGCATAGTTGTTGTTGTTGGAACCACCCGGGACTTCGATGTATTGGTCTGCCATGCGGATGTACTCGGCGTTGACCTTTAGATCCTCAGGCGTGGCCATGACAGTGAACTCGATGGCCCTGTCTGTTCCAAAGGTTTCATAGCTCCATTGACGAATGGAACGGATCTCCTTGACGGCAGCGATACCTTTGGAGAAAGTGAGTATATGCGCGTCATGACTGACAAGATAGACAATACCGTTATTTGCAATAAGGACCTGGTAAGGAGAGAACAATGATCAGCTCCAGATGCACGAAGGGCACCACTCCCTCGACGACCCCATTCGTCGATCACAGGGAATATATGCACGATGCTCACCTTTGTGATGACCGTATGACCTCCATGGGCCTGAACAAAGTCTTTTACGCGGCTGGAGGGTGCCTTTTCGAGAGAATTTCCGCCTATCATGCGTGGCGTTAGACCCAAGACGCGTCCCCTCCGCCCGCTGGCGTACATACCAATGAAATGCGCAACTTTTGAGTGATCGTAGGATGTCATGCTTCACGAACGATATGGAACTCGTCTCGTCTATGCGGGCTCACCGGCAGCGACGACTGCCAGAAACGGGAAAGGGATGATGATGGTAAGAGAGGAAGGACGGTGAATTGGAGTTATGATGGGGTACTGTCAAGGCTATTTTCTTTCCTTTACGCGTTCCCCAAAAACAGACTCTGGGGTTACGTAACTTTGTATGTCAAAGGCCTCGGATCGCGGCTCACTAAACCAGTCCCTTGTCCAGGCTTAGTAGACACAGACCGTGCATCGTGTTGGCCTCGAAGATCGATGGGACCATCGATCGTCTATGCGAATGGAAGCAGCACGCGTGTCGCCAGCGCCGGAGGCACATCGACACCCGGCACTCTGCGGTCCAATCAGGCTGGCGACGGAATCAAAAAACATCACGCGTCGTGTAGCCTCTCAACGTAGATATGCCATGCATCAATTATGTACACCAGCGTAGTTGCCCACGAGGTTCGAGCACGCAATCAAAGACACCTTCAATCCAGCCAATCACTTTGATCAGCATTGAGAATGAGCCTGGCGAAAAAGCGAATCTGCTCCAGGAATCCTTCCGCACGGATGGCTATAGAAAAACATGTGAGTAATCCAGCCCAAGGCAAGCAGTCACCCCAACCTTCGTTGACGGTGTGTACGCCACGAGCGTCGGCAGTACCCCGATGACCATACCGAAAAATGTGTTTTGTAAGATTCCAGTAATGTCTCGTGTCTGTCATTATAAGTATGCCTCGATATTTTCATTTCCGCTGTGACGTCTTCTGCTTACCTGAATTGCCTACAACGCCATCAGCATAATCACGCAGCAGTATGGATACACACTACCCACCCTTCATGACCCCCGGCGAGACGACAGCAGACGTCGGAAGCCCATCTGTGCGGAGATGGGTCTGAAACGCGGATCGAATAGTCCCGGACAAGAGCTCGTAAGGCCCACTCCCCGTCGTCGGCGTCACAGGGGCAGGTGGAAGAGACGTGTTGAAAGCGTCGTAAAGGCGAATAGTTCCCCATGAAGGGCCTTGCGATCCAACTATCTTTCCAAACGCATCGAGAGTCATGTTGTGCTTTAGGGCAACCGGGAGTGCGATAGCAGTAAAACGGTCCGTGAGTTCAGCGGGAGAGCTGTGATCAACTATGCGGTGATTTGCGATGGCCCATACAGCCTCAGGGAGGGCGTTCACTTTTACACCTCCACCGACAAGGTCTGCCACACAGATCAGAGAAGCTGCGGAACATGTCCATCGGAACGCACCAATCGCCTGAGTAGTTCCAGAGAAGGCATAGAAAAGAGGATCGAAGTCGATTAATTGATTCTCGAGTTCCCGCAGCTTTTTATCACTGGTCTGCGACTGCTGCAAGAGTCTCTTCAATGACGGCGGGAAGTCCGTTTCGTATCTCGCACGGCATTCCAAACCCTGATAGTATGTCCTCCCCCGAACCAACTCGGGTTCGTGGGGATGGGCCTCCAGTTCGGTGATAAGGTCAGCCAGAATGCCGATTCCCTACAAGTTCATGCTCAAGTATGAGCAAAGGGCAGAGGAGACGCGTGGTCACGTACAGTATGTTTCGGAGGTGTGCTGGAGTGTCCACCGGGAGTCAACACATCCATGCGAATATCCAGGTATCCTCTCTCGGCAACTGCTGGCCAGGCAAATACCGTCCCGTCCCGCTCAGCGTAAAATCCTGTCCGTGCGTAAGAACACAGTGGAGTACGTGAATAATGTCAGTCGAAACCGACCTCCCTCGTCGACAATCATGGCCATCGAATCAGGGCCGTATGCTTCCAGCAGATACTTGGCCATGGCGTGTGCGCCCTTCAACGATTCCATGAGAACGACGCGTGAGGCATAACATAACCCAACACAACGCACGTAGGAACCCCCGCTTTCCTCATCGATGCCAAAGGCTAAGATGACCGTGCGGGACGGTACGAATCCACGCTCCAGCAGTGTTTCAATGACGGTCCTTGAAACGACATCAAGTCATCGCAATAGATGATATTGAAACCGAACCCACAAGCTTCCAATGACGCCTGGTTTATCGTCACAGCTCCCTCTGCCCCAGATCCATTCCCCGTCGTAATAGCCAGCATACGGGGGATTGATCCAGTCGTCGTATGTGGCCGGGTTGACCGGGACCACATCCATATGGGCAGCGAGGAGAAGAGGTTTGGCGTTTTCTGTCCCCTTCCACTCATACACCAAAGCATAGGTGTTTACTTTTGTACGTTTGAGGTTCGCGTGGCTAAAATGAACCTGTCCAGTGTACCCGAAGGAAGCTGTGTCGTACTCACACCTTTGGGAAGCGTGATTCAAGGTATTCGTGAAACTGGGCTTCAATTTCCCAGCGAGGGTCCTCCAACGGGGGCCCGAGGCCATCGAAAGATTCCGTGCTGGAACGGTCAGCGTCGCAGAGAGACAGTAGAAAAGACTCACGGAATACGGACAGCGCCGCCCAACGACTCGTAGGCTTTGATTTTGAACTCACTGGAACCAAACTCTTCGTCGAGGCTTGTCAACAAAGCCCCATGTACCGAAGGCGTGAGTGGCTCCGCCTGGGGGCAGAGATTATCAAGGCCGACTATGCTTTCTGGTCCCAAGAAAGGGTAGAAGCGTTGCACGAGAAAGACGAGACCCAAGAGACCCGCGAGTCTTAGGAATCGATAGCACGTCGTGATTGATTGCAAAGACTTGGATGACGACACTGGATGATATGCGCGTTCACAATCAACCTCGGACACTGGCATCGCCGAATTGCCATGTTTCTCGCTCAAGGGCGCTCGACGGTCCGGCATGATGTAGAGCACAGGGCTGCCCGTCGGTGGATGAGAGTCGACAGCCGATCGGGAAGCTAACCCTAACCTTACCGTGGTGTCTCGGCCACTGGCAGTTGCGCAGTGCCCCGGCAAACGACTTGACTTGCAGTGAGTCCGTGGTCATCTTCATGACGCTACGACCGCATGGCCAACCGAGCAGAATAGTCGCCGTGAGTCGAGTGAAACCCCAGCACGCAGAAACAACTCCCCCCGAGTCCAACACGGGCCACACATGCGCCCGCGGAACCCGGCAACTGAGTGTTCGCAACGCGTTCCACATCCAACGCAGCGCCGGCGTGAGATCCAGCACATGTGCTGCTGCACGGGGATACACGGCGCGTTGGGCCAGACGACCACGTGTTTCCGTTCAAAACAACACCCTTGGACCACTTCCCACTCCAGCCTCGCCAAAAACACAAGGCAGGCCGCTATTTAACCTCCCTCGCTCGCTCTCATTCCCCCATCATCTTACAGCCATGACCGACGCTGCACCCGCCACCTCCTCCGCCGACACCAGCACCCTCCCGAGGGAGAACGGCGGCGTCGGCGGCCCAAAGGCAGTCATCAAAAACGTCGACATGGCAGAGGACATGCAGCAGGAGAGCATCGACGTCGCATCCGCCGCCCTCGAGAAATACAGCATCGAGAAGGACGTCGCAGCCCAGATCAAGAAGGAGTTCGACAAGCGCCACGGCCCCACCTGGCACGTCGTCGTCGGAAAGAACTTTGGTAGCTACGTCACCCATGGTATGCGCATTGGCCTCCCCTCGTGCCCGCCTCACCAAACCCTCGCGCCCAGAAACCAAACATTTTATCTATTTCTACATCGGCACCCTCGCCGTTCTTATCTGGAAATCATGAAGCACGGCACGGTTTAGATTATGTGAGGCCTCGACTCGTGTCCCGCATCACCTCCACTCATCACTCATCTGCGCGTCAGACACGTAAAAGAGGAACTGTAACAACGTTATCCCCATCCACTTGTCCCGGCCATGTAATCACTACTCTTTCATCGTGTATTGTCCGATATCTTGCTATCATTCTAGCGGAACCCTGCCTCGACGCGTGCCAGTGAGATCAAGAGTGCTACATATGAGAGGCTACAAAAACGACTGCATGCGAACAACTTTTGCTAGTCCTTGGTCCGTCCACGTCAGAATCAGTCCATCGCATACAAAACGAACAACTAGGCCGCTCAACCCGCCATCGGCGGCGTCTTTTTACTACCTCGCGCGATCACCTCCACCACCACGCGCGCCACACACTCCCCGCCCTCGACGTTAAACACCCCCACGTGCAACTCACCAATGTCCCCCTCAGCAGGCACCCCATAAAACTCGACCGCCTTCTTGTCGTCCCCTTTTGCAAACCCCTTGAGCTCCGCCTGCAAAAACGCCGGCAACGCCCGCCCAGACACAAGCCTCGCCTCCAACTTGCGATATTGCGCGCTCGCGTGCATCGGCACCCGGAACTTGAACCGTTCCCCCGCCCGCACCAAAAAGCGCAGCGTCGCGCTCGCCTTGGTCCCGCTTGACGCACCGTGACCGTGCTGCGACGACTCGAGCGAGGAAAACGACTTGTCCGATGCCGAGCGCGCGTTCGGGGTACCCTCGCCGAGCGTGCGGACATAGTGCATCCCGATGCGTAGCTCGTCGATGCTCGTGTGACGCCCTTCTTGACTCTGTTTGTACACCTGCGCCGTCTGACTCGCGATGCGTCTCGCGACCGCCGACGCTTCGGGTTCAGCCACGTTGCTCGAGGGCGAACGGGGCGCCGGAACGCGCGATGCGTGCGTAAACTGTTTTAATCGTGGCCGTTCCTCGCCAGGTCGCAATGACTCTGGGTGTGAATCCGCCGAGATACCGCTCGTGCTCTGCAAACTTTCCCTCACGAGGCTGTCAAACGATCGTCAACTAAGAACCCCGCAGACGGGAATGGCTCACCTTCGTCGAAC
>JBBPUA010000227.1:0-25272 GCA_038094355.1 Afroboletus lepidellus | reverse complement strand
CTAAAAGCAAATCATCACTGAACACCATCATTCTATGATAACTTCATACATCATCATCATCATCATCATTAGAATTATTTTCCCACGCTTTAGTCCACCTTTGGCCCATTGCACCACTATTATTACCTTCTGATTTCTTTATTCTAAGACCATCTCTCTTGGGACTGATGCAGGGATAGATGCTAATAGCAGACTAAAGAATGCAAGCCAAGCTGGTCTCTTGCACTCAGGATTCCAAGATAGGAATAGAAGCTGAAAAAAGTTAAAGAGGACAAGCTGAGTTGGACACTCATCCCTGATGCTATTTCATCCTCTTTTTATTTATTAATGCTTATTATTACTATTTGTTGCAGAGCAACATGTCAGGGGCCTAGCTAGCCCTTATCAATTCTTATCAGAACTGGTCCTGATCTTATCAGACCTCAGATGGCTTCAGGAAACCTTATCAAAGTCCTTGAGTGTTGATCACCCTTATCTATGGGAACTGGTTTGGTCACATGACTGCACAGCCTAGTGGCTGTGTTGTCTCCCTTAGACCTGTGGCTGTGCCACCTAGACTCGTGGCTATACCATGATATCACTATGACATCATGCTTTCCATTCTTTAATTTATGATCTATGCTTCCATTCAGGACAGCCCTAGGGGCTATTCTATTATGCTTCCCTTCCATTCCCTTTCATTTATGATCATATAGGCTCTGGAAGCCTAATGGACTACCATTTCACATCTATGGATCTAGGGTAAATTACTACTGTAGCATAGCCCTAGATAATATTGCAATATATAATCAAAGGGGACTGACCTGGGTTAATCCCTAGTCTAGTTCACTTTGGAGTTCTCCCCAAAGCTCTTCCTAATATCCTGCCTCAGTCTCCTTCCTCTCTTTATGTCTCTGGTGTGTTGAGTGCAAGCCTAATCCCTTAAGTGGGCTTTGGGTGTTTCACTGCTGTTTTATTTCTTTTATCTTTTACCTTAGACCAACCGGACCTAAGTCCAGCACAGCCACAAGCTTTCAGGTTATCACACTACTTGGCCTTGTACAGCCACTAGATTGCCATCCTCAAGATCATATATGTAATTCCAGCCAATAATATCATTTCATCCATCCAAGCATGCACCACCATCTACCCCTGCCCTTGCTTTATTGTCATGCCAAGTCCGAAGGGCTGATGCTATTTTTCCATGGTCTCAGACTATCCTCAACCCTTTCCTACATCATCCCTGAGCACCACCATGTTGAATTCCACCTCCTCTGCTCATTACCATTATCTCTGACTGGGAACAGTCAGCATTTACAGTAAGTCTCTCACAGATGTAGAGCTCTGGATTGCTCTACAGTTATATTCTGATATTCTGCCACTATCAAATTGTAGTCTAATGGGCTGACATTTTCCCATGATCCAAAACATCTTTCAGTCTATTACCAGTACTTCCTGCTGCACATATCACTAATGCATGGGCTGATGCAGCTTTTCTGTAGTTTGACATGCCTTTGGTCCCAACTTGAGGTACTTTTCTATGGTCCAGCCTACCTTTGGCCCATTCTTGGGGCTTTAGATGTCGGCCCACTTGCTTTTTAGATCTTGCCTTGGTCAGACTAAGGTCTTTTGAACTTACATATTTCTTTCATTTTGAATATCTATTACATAGTTTAAGGTCTAGTCCCTTACTTATGTAACATAATCTTTCCTTCTTACCATGTAACTACCACCTAATCAACTGATACCTACCATCTAATGACTGTTATGCAAATGAAACTCTTGTGTCAAGTTGTGCAGACAAATCTTCTGGAAAGGTACTCATGAAGAGACACAACATCCCAAAAGACTGTCTGGGCAACAAGAAGAAAGTGACAAGGTTGAGGATTTGTATGAATTGATAAGGGAAGAGCCTTGGCAATAGGATACAAGCAGATGCATGTTACTATACAGAACAAGTATAAAGTACAATGGACAGCAGTGATGTAGTTATGTACTATCTGATTCGTGAGATCATCAAAGATCATGGAACAGACTAGAAGGATGATGTAAGTAGAACATGTAGGTACTGTGAGAGAGATATCTAGGGAAGAGGCTGTCCATGGAAATATAAGGAAATGTGAGACTAAATAAAGATGAAAGAGAGAGGTAATGAGAGTAATTGATATAGCAGGAGAGCATGTGCCTGGACCCAGTCAAAGGCATCTGAAGAATAAATATGGGAGTTATCAGAAGCAGTTAACATACAAGGATGTTCCATAGAGAAAGGAAGATGATGGGATGTCCTCCCAAGCTAGTAAGGAGTGCCATAGTGGAGTATGAAGTGAGAAAAGAAAAGAAAACCCCCTTTTTATGTTTGCAGTACCAATGCAAATCACTTCTTAGAGATCTTGAGCTCCATACCCTAGGAATCTGGTGATGTTAGCAATCGCAGTGGCATTCCATGGGTTATCAGTGTCCTTTGGAGCAAGGAAAGGGGATGTGGGCCAAGAGGAGAGTTGTTCCACTATGGAAATGGGCATGGATCATTGACCTTGAAGCCAGCTTGAGTAAACTATGCCATCACTGGGTATAAGCTCAAGTGGATTGGTGGTAGATAGAGGAGAAATCACAAGGAGAGGATGCAGGGCAACAGTGGTAGCAGTAGAGTCTAGTGACAAGGGGGAAGTCAGGGATGATGTGGATGTAGAGTGGAAGTGAGTAGATGGGAATGGTACTAGAAGAGGATTTGGAGCAGGGATATGGTGTTGGTATTGGGCATGGAGATGAGTATTGCAATCAACTACCAGGTCCGAGATGCCCAGTTGATAGAGTGGAAATGAGAACTTGATTCAGGTCATGCTGCATAAGATCCAGGGAGGTGGCAAAAAAGCATAGCTGAGTATGGGTAGGTGAAGGACTATTATTAAGAAAAGAGGCAAAGGAAGTGAGATAACGTTGGGTTAAATAGATGGAAAACAAAGACTGTAAAGAAGAATCAGTGCCCATAGCATTTTCCAGGATGGAGGTGAGTCGACTATCAGAGAGGACCAGTTGGAGCAGTGTGATATCAGCGGCCTCAGCAGGCCTCTGGAGACAGTGGGTAAATGGGTGTTGTTGGGACATGTAGTAGTGAGAAGAACAATGACTAGGATGATAGCAATGAAGATGAGGATAGAGATAGTAGTGTGGATGATAAGGGAATGGTATGAGGAGAGCCAGGTCATGCAAGGAAGGGGGGTACTTCACATAGAGACACCATGTTCTCTGTGGGATTTAGCTCAGGATGTGAGCCTTTTTATATTCTTTGAGGATAAAAAGAGCATGATAGAGACTGCTCTCAGGTTCTCACATGTTTTCAGCCAAGGAGTAGTCTTTCCATGTGGTTAGGTACCATCATGTTTGATTGGTTCAATGATGGGCAATGATCCAATGTAGAGACTTGTATGTCTCTATGATTACTTTCTAGTGTTTCACTGGTTTCTAGACTCATCTGGAACATGGTCCGATGGGCCGATATTACTTTTCCATACTCCTCAGCCCACCTCGGCACACTTCTCACACTCCTATTGCAATCCGATGGGCCAATGTCATTTTCCCACGGTCCGGATTGCTCTTGGGGCTGACCTGAAGTACATTCCCATGGTCTGGACTATCTTTGGCCCACTCTTGGGCCATTCAGGTTTCAGTCCACTATGTTTCAGGGCCAAGTACCAGTTGGTCCATGGTCTTTTATCTATACTCTTTGTGTTTTGAACTTTCCTTACATAGAATTAGTGTTTTCCACTGTCTTATGTAAGAATCTACCTTTTACCATGTATTCACCACCATAATCAAGTGTTACCTCCAATCCTCCTTCTATATGGCCACTCTATGAACTCTTTTACACTCCTTCTACTGGCCAGAGTACCTTCGGCCCATTCCCCATCCTCCTGGACCTCAAGCAAGCCTCGGGCCCTCTCTGAGATCGAGCATATCACATCCTCAGACCTCACCCCATATGATCCTGGATGTACACACACAAGGAATCATAGTTTTTCACCAATCAACCTCATACTCTTCTTCTTGTCAATTAGGATAGGTGGTGGCTTAAGAAAGTTGGGGCCATGTGTAGTGGTTTCTCGATAAGGGGAAAGGAGAGAGGCATGAAAAACATTGTGAATCTTCCAGGTGGATGATAGGGGGAGGTGATAGATCAGCAGGGAGAGTACCTGAGTGATTTCAAAGAGTTCATGGCATTTTGGTGTGAGTTTCCTAAAAGGATAGTGGAGGTGGAGATTGGTGGCTTCTAGCCATATCTTATCGCCAACTCACCAGGGGGAAAATATTCAAGTGAACCATTTTATCATGATCCGATGGGTGGAGTCATGTGCAGCAAGTTTTTTTCCAGGCTTCCTCTAGCATAGAGAGGTAACTGGTTATAGCTGATAGGAAGGTCTTTCCTAAGTCAGGGCATGCTCTACAGTAGGTTTATATCTGAGAAGAAGAGAGAAGGGAAAGACCTTGATAAAGGAGTGAGAGGTAGAGTTGTGGTGGAATTCAGCAGTGGTGAGCAGGGTGGACCATTTTCAGGGGTTATTGGCATAGAAGATGCAGAGGTAGATCTCGAGTTCCTGGTTGGTCTGTTCAGTTTGTCCATCAGATTGAGGGTGGTAAGTGGTGAAGAGGTGGACATCATATTGTAACAGGTATGCAGGTTCCCTGGAAAAGGCACATGCAAATTGAGGGCCTCTGTCAGAGATGATGATATCATGGAGTCCAAAGCATTTGAAGACATAGTCAAGGAAAGCTTGGGCAACACTGAGTGCATCAATGATTTTAGAGCAGGAGATGAGAATTATCCTCTTAGTAAGCCCATGGTCGATCATGACCATGATGGAGTCATGCACACCAGAGGACAGCAGGTCTATGATGAGATCAATGAAAATCTGCTTGAAAGGAAGTATGGCTATGGATGGGATGGGAGAGAGCATGGGTATGGTAGGATGGGTGTTGACTTTATTTTACTGGCAAACTGCACAGCCAAGGACATAGTTGTGAACAAAGATAGAGAGGCCCAGCCACCAGAAGTCATATTCAATGAATGCCTGGGTGCAAAAGTGACCAGCATGCCCAGAGGTGGGGGACTCATGCTGTTACAGGTCTAACCTGGATGCTCCTATACAATGGACTTGTATAATTCTTTTTCACTTTTGTTATCTTATCTTATCTCTTTATCTTATCTAATCTCGGAGATTGCCAGTGGCATCTCTTGATCTATGTCTTATCTTCATCAGCACTGTCCCAAGGGCTAATGCTTCTATGTTTCACATACAGTGACTCCAAAAAGCATTCCAATAACTAACCTTGATGCAGGGCATGAAGTGCTCTGCAATCACCTGTGGGAATTTCGCTTAGAATCAGTGAGACCAAACAAAGTACAAATAAAGGATTACAAACTGGTCCCTGAATCATGTGATTTGGCTTAGGGGTCATTGAGATATGGCCATTTTAAAACAGTGATATCATTGGAACAGTTTTTGGACTTTTGGTATCAAAAGGGTATTAGTACTTGGTATGGCCTCCTTTTGCCTTGAGCACTGCCTGAACTCTTTTAGGCATGCTTTCAATCAACTTTTGACACTCCTCAACAGGTATTCCCTTCCAGCCCTGCTCAACTCTTTCCCACAACTCCAAGATTCCTTTAGGAGGATGGTCATACTCTGCCAGCCTCTTCTTGAGGTAACCCCAAAGATGCTCAATGGGGTTTATGTCTGGAGACTGAGCAGGCCATACCATGATCTCAAAATCCTGCTTCTCTAGCCACTCCTTCACCTTCCTACAGGTATGCTTTGGGTCATTGTCCTGAGCAATACCAACACCAGTGCTGGAGGCAATAGAGTGAAGAGAATGGCCAGCATCAAGCTGAGAGAGGATGGTATTCTTTTGGGTAGTAGAGAGGGATCACATGGTGGTGATGGTAAAGAATAAAGAAGTGTGGGAATAATTTTGAACTCAGACATAATGCTTACATGTATATCTTTATTTACCACATCAAACAATGGCAAATAACTGCTTGTACTATTCAATTACCATTCTTATATTGAAAGTCCAAAAACTGTTCCAATGATATCACTGTTTTAAAATAGCCATATCTCAATGATCCCTAAGCCAAATCACATGATCCAGGGACCAGTTTGTAACTCTTTATTTGTACTTTGTTTGGTCTCACTGATTCTAAGCGAAATTCCCATAGGTGATTGCAGAGCACTTCATGCCCTGCATCAAGGTTAGTTATTGGAACGCTTTTTGGAGTCACTGTAGGTGCTATGTCTTGGGACATGTTTGAAGAGAAAAACAAGATTATATGAATATAGGGAGATACAAGAGAAGATATAATGAACTATATATTTTTGTATTTTTATGTTTTACTGGTTTTATGTTTTTGTTTTGACAGTTTTATTATATAGTGATGGGGCCAAAGGGCTGAGCTGAGAAAGCTAAGAGAGAGAGAGAGAGAGATATGGAATGGATATCTGTGATAATCTTTTTTAATATGTATGAGAGTTCACCAGACAAATCCTGGGATGAAACAGAGAGGAAAAAGGTCTATTGTTACAGTTCTTTTCCTTTTCTCTCTTTTCTATATCATTTTGCTCTCAATAGTGCTAACCTTCATGAACTTGGAAAGGGGCTCATTGTATTTATCTCTCAGTTGGATAGCTGCCAGTTCACTGCCATCAGTACCTCTGACTTATCTCCACTTTCCTTCACCATGTAGTCCAGGTCATTGCTATTTCTCTCGTCTCTACCAGTCTTCTTGATCTTTCCATGGACAGCCTCTCCCCTAGGTACCTCTCTCATAGTACCTATGTGTTCTGCTTACATCATCCTTCTATTCCTTTTCCTGACCTTCAAAAGTCTCACAGATTGGGTAGTATATGAAACAACCTAAAACCCAACTGGGATCATGCAGCACTCAAATCAAGGGGAAGGAGGAAGTGACTGAGGTGGGACACTAGAAGGCTTTGGGGAAAACCTTGAAGTGAACTAGACTGGAGGACGTCCAGCCCAGCTACCCCAGATATATATACTTGTACTGAGGGGTAGAGTATGTACATGTTTTGGATCTACCCTAAAGCGTCTGTACAGCCTTGGTGGCTGGAAGGTGGAAATGAAGTGAAACATGATGTGAAACATATGTTTCGTGCATGGCACGGAGATAAAACGAAATGGAAGCATAGAAGTGCATAGCCCTGGGCTGTGTGGGAATGGAAGAGAAGCATGATCAAAACATGTTCCACTGGTAAAACAAGTGATGAAGGTAATGCATGTGAGAGGTGCGAAACATAGAAGAGTGAAATAGTGAAAACATAGAAGTGGTAGCCCTTGAGGTGGCACTGATGAAGATAAGGCATAGATCAAGAGATGCCACTGGCAATCTCCAAGATTAGATAAGATGAGAAGATAAGATAAGAAAAAAAGAAAAAAAGAATCATACAAGTCCGTTGAATAGGGGCATTTGGGTTAGACCCATAACACTATCCCCTCCTTAAAAATTGACTTCCAGGTGATTCAAGGGAACAGAATGCGGCTCAGTCAGGTTGTCAGGATGCTTGCTGAAGAGCAAGGGGAACAAGAGAGGGTCAATGGAGAGGGCCTACAGGGCTGCTGGGTGAGAGTGATGAAAGTCGGAGACAATGGCTTTAGCATTGCCCAAATTGGAGCGCAGCTCCCAGGTCCAATCAGTGTCATCATAACCCTTCTAATGTACCAAGTATTCCAAGGCATCCTTTTTGTACCAACTATCTACGATGTAGTCCACCTCCCATTCGTTATTGCGGTCCTCAGTGATGTTAACCAGACTGGGGCAAGAGACAGGTTGGCCCTCAAGGTGTTCCTTGTATGGCTTTACTTGATCTATATTAACCGTGGGATGGATTTTCATCCTCTGCAGGAGCCAAAGAGTGATAGCATTCAGTTCTGCCAATGCAGTGATGGTGAAAGGGCCAAGCCATCGCTTGGTCAACTTTCGTGATGCACGTGTCAAGCGTAGGTTGGAGGTACTGAGCCAGACTTGCTGACCCACTTGGTATTCCGGCATGGCCGAACGGTGCTTGTCTGCTTGGAACTTCATACGGCCCTAGGCCTGAGCAAGATTAGCCTTGACATCATCAAGGGTCTTGGCCATCTTGGTAATGAAGGAGTCTGCAACCGGTGCAGTGGTAGAGGGTTGGGAGGTGCTGACTCCCATTCTTGGCACATAAGACCTGGTAACCTCGAACAGTGCTTTGCACATGGAGGCATGAGTTTTATTATTTATGGAGAACTGGGCGATGGCTAGCCAATTGGCCCATTGATCTTGTTTTTCAAAACAGTATATGCAGAGGAACTTCTGAACCTCCTTGTTGACAATCTCAGATTGCCCATTAGTCTGAGGATGAAACGCCATGCTGAGCTTGATATCGATACCAAGGGTGTTATTGATTTCTTTTGTGACTTGTGCAGCGAACTGCGGACCTCAGTCTGAAGTGATAGACAGGGGAAGTCTGTGATGCTTCCAAACGTTCGCCAGGAACAGCCAAGCTGTGTCTAATGCTGAGCACTGCTTGGTGCAGGAGATCAACTTGACTTCTTTTGAGAAGTGGTCCACAACCGTCAAGATTGCATCATATCCATGGAAAACTGGCAGATCTGTAATGAAATTGGCCGTAATGTTTTGCCATGGTCCCTCAGGGACTGGTAAGGGTTGAAGTAGCCTGCTTGGAGTTGTGTTGGTTCCTTTGAACCGTTGGCATGTGTCGCATCTAGCGACATAATCCTTAACTAAGGTAGCCAATCCAGGCCACCAGTAGGAGCATTGTACGAGCTCCAGAGTCTTTTCCATGCCTGGATGCCCTGCAGCTGGGATGTCATGGTGTTGTCGGATAATGTCCATCTGCAACAGGGAATCATCCAGAACATAGATCCAGTCATGGAAGTCGTGAAGGAGTCTGTCCTCTGCTTTGTGCACATGGTATCACTGTGCTAGATGCCAACATTCGGCTTCTGAAACCTTACATAAGGCCAGAAAGATTTGGTGTTTTGTAAGAGCCTCTTCATCCATGATAATGCAAGTGTGAATCTTGTCCAGGGAAATGACTAATACTCCTTGATTGTCATTTTCAACTCTGATTGCATGATCCTCTTGCCTGGAGAGAGCGTTGGCCTTTGCCATAGAAGCTCCAGGCTTGTGTATCCACATAAGGTTAAATCTAGAAAGGTATTGTGCCCAGCATACCTGTTGTTGGTTGAGATCCTATCTCGTCATGAACCATTGGAGGTTTGCATGATCATTTCAGACCTCAAATTGGTACCTAGCACCTTCTAGGTAGTGTCACCATTGCTCTAGTGCTTGTATGACTGAGAGCATTTCCTTATCCGCAACTGGATAGTTCTGCTCTTGCAGAGTCATTGAGTGGCTGCTGTATGCCACAGGATGTCATTTATCTTCTTTTAATATTGATAAGACTGCGCTGGTTGCATAGTCTGAAGCATCACTTTCTAAGTGGAAGTGACAGTCAATGTTGGGGTATGCCAAAATTGGTGCAGTAGTGAAAGCTTTCTTTAGCGTATCAAACATGAGCTGGCACTTCTTGTCCCATGTGAAGGCCTGATCCTTTTTAGTGAGGTTGTTGAGCAGTCTTGCTACTTGGACATATCCTTCGATGAAACAGCAATAGAAGTTTGCCAATCCTAAGAAACTCCTTACTCCTTGGATGTTCTTTGGTGTGGGCCATTCCAGAATAGCTTTAACTTTAGATTGGTCCATTTTAATACCCTCTTGACCTACAATCATTCCAAGGAAGTCCACCTTGGTTACACGGAATGAGCATTTTTCTGGTTTTACAAATAAATCATTTTCTTCAAGCTGTTGAAGAACTTCGAGAACGATTTTGTCATGTTCAGCTTGGTTATCGGTTTTCGTGAAGATCATCAGATCATCAATGTACACAACCACTACGTCATCCATGTCAGCAAAGATTTTGTTCATCATTGCTTGGAAGGTGGCAGGCAAATTGCATAGCCTGAAGAACATGATGCAGGGTTCAAACGATCCATGGAAGCATACAAAGGCAGCTTTCCACTCATCACCTTCCTTAATGTGGACATTGTTGTAGCCCCATCTTAGATCCATTTTTGTGAATAACTTGGCTCCATTGAGCTTATCAACTAACTGCATGATTAACAGCAGTGGGTAATTGTTTTTGACTGTGTGTTCGTTTAGATAGTGGTAATCCTGTACCATGCATTTGCACCCATCCTTTTTAGGCACAAAGATGATACCCAAGGAGTATTACCAGTATCTCAAAGTGTTTTCAAAAGGAGAATCGGAATGAATGCCTACATACAAGCCATGGGACCATGCCATTGATCTTAAAGACTTGTTCAAGCTGTGCAAAGGCCACATCATACCCCTGTCCCCTGATGAGCAACTAGAGGTGACATCGTTCATTGATGAACAACTCAAGAAAGGATATATCGTCCCCTCTAAATCCCTGCAGATGTCTCCAGTCTTCTTTGTGCCTAAAAAGGATGGGCACAAACACATGATACAGGACTACCAATATCTAAATGAACACACAGTCAAAACAACTACCCATTGCCATTAATTGTGCAGCTAGTCAATAAGCTCAATGGAGCCAAGTTATTTACAAAAATGGATCTCAGATGGGGCTACAACAATGTCTGCATTAAGAATGGCAATGAGTGGAAAGCTGCTTTCATATGCTTCTGTGGGTCATTTGAACCTCATGTCATGTTCTTTGGGCTATGCAACTCACCCACCACCTTCCAAGCAATGATGAACGAAATCTTTGCTGACATGGATGACATAGTGGTCATATATGTACATCAATATTGGATCTGATGATCTTCACAAAAACCAATAACCAAGCCAAACACAACAAGATCATTCTTGAAGTTCTTCAATGGCTTGAAGAAAATGACTTATTTGTAAAACCAGAAAAGTGCTTGTTTCACATAACTGAGGTAGACTTCCTTGGAATGATCATAGGATGAGAGGGTATTAAGATGGATGAATCTAAAGTTAAGGCTATTCTGGAATGGCCCATACCAAAGAATGTCTGAGGAGTAAAGAGCTTCTTAGGACTGGCCAACTTCTATCACTGCTTTATCAAAGGATATGCCCAAGTGGCAAGGCTACTCAATGATCTCACAAAGAAGGATCAGGCCTTCACATGGGATGAGAAGTGCCAGCTCACATTTGACATGCTAAAGAAGGCTTTCACTATCATGCCAATTTTGGCATACCCTGACATCAATTGTTACTTCTGCTTAGAAAGCAACACTTCAGACTATGCAACTGGTGTGGTCTTATCTATATTAAAAGAAGATAAATGGCATCCTGTGGCTTATAGCAGTCACTTGATGACTCTGCAAGAATGGAACTACCCAGTTGCAGACAAGGAAATGCTCTCAGTCATACAGGCACTAGAGCAATGGTGGCACTATTTAGAAGGTGCTAGGCACCAATTTGAGGTCTGGAATGACCATGCAAACCTCCAATGGTTCATGACAAGATAGGATCTCAATCAACAACAAGCATGCTGGGTGCAATATCTATCTCAATTTAATCTTATGTGGACACACAAGCCTGGAGCTTCCATGGCTAAGGCCAATACTCTCTCCTGGCAAGAAGATCACACAATCAGAGTTGAAAATGACAATTCCCCAGACAAGATTCACACTTGCGTTATCATGGATAAAGGAACTCTCACAAAACATAAAATCTTTCTGGCCTTATGTAAGGTTTCAGAAGCTGAATGTCGACATCTTGCACAACAATATCACATGCATGAAGCAGAGGATGGACTCCTCCATGATTCCCATAACTGGATCTACATTCCAGATAATCCCCTGTTGCAGATGAACATCGTCCATCAACACCACAACATGCTGGCTGCTGGACATCTGGGCATGGAAAAGACTTTGAAGCTTGTACAATGCTCCTACTGGTGGCCTGGACTGGCTACCCTAGTTAAAGATTACATCACTAGATGTGACACATGTCAGCAGTTCAAAGGAACCAACACAGCCCAAAGTGGACTACTCCAACCATTACTGGTCCCTGAGGGACCATGGCAAAACATCACGGCTGATTTCATTACAGATCTGCTGGTGTCCCACAGGTATGACACAATCTTGACAGTTGTGGACTGCTTTTCAAAATAAGTTGAGCTTCACCAAGCAGTGCTTGGCATTGAACACAGCTCACCTGTTCCTGGCAAACATATGGAAGCATCATGGCCTTTCCCTATCTATCACATTGGATCGAGGTCTGTAGTTTGTCATGCAGGTTGCAAAGGAAATTAATAATGCCCTTGGTATTGATACCAAGCTCAGCATGGCATTTCATTCCCAGACCGATGGGCAATCTGAGATTGTCAATAAGGAGGTTCAGAAGTTCCTCTGAATCTACTGTTTCGAAAAACAAGATCAATAGGCCGACTGGCTAGCTATCGCTCAGTTCTCTATAAATAATAAAACTCATGCCTTCATATGCAAGGCACTGTTCAAGGTTACCAGGTCTTATGTGCCAAGGATGGGAGTTGGCACCTCCAAATCCTCTACTGCTGTGCCAGCTGCAGACTCCTTTGTTACCAAGATGGTCAAAACCCTTGATGACATTAAAGCCAATCTTGCTTAGGCCTAGGGCCATATGAAATCCCAAGTGGACAAATATTGTTTGGCTGTGCCGGAATATCAAGTGGGTCAGCAAGTCTGGCTCAGCACCTCCAACCTACACTTGACACATGCCTCACAGAAGTTGATTGAGCAATGGCTTGGCCCTTTCACCATCACCACATTGGCAGGACTGAATACTGTCACACTTCAGCTCCCATGGAGTATGAAGATCCATCTCATGGTTAATGTTGATCATGTAAAGCCATACAAGGAATGCCTTGAAGGTCAACCTGTCTCTCGCCCTGGCCCAGTCAATGTCACTGAGGACCGCAATAATGAATGGGAGGTGGACTACATCATGGATAGTCGATATAAAAAGGGCACCTTGGAATACCTGGTGCATTGGAAGGGTTATGACAACACTGATTGGACCTGGGAGCTGTGCTCCAATCTAGGCAATGCTACAGTCATTGTCTCTGACTTTCATCATCACCTGGTGGCCCCAAGGGTCCTCTCCATTGACCCTCTTCTATTCCCTCTGCTCTTTAGCAAGCATCCCAAAAGCCTGATGGAGCCATGCTCTGTTCCCTTGAATTGCCTGGAAGTCAATTTTTAAGAAGGAGGTAGTGTTATGGATCTAACCTGGACGCCCCTATTCAATGGACTTATATAATTATTTTTCACTTTTTTATCTTATCTTATCTCTTTATCTTATCTAATCTCGGAGATTGCTGGTGGCATCTCTCAATCTATGTCTTATCTTCATCAGCACTGCCTCAAGGACTAACACTTTGATGTTTCATCACTTCACCCTTTCTATGTTTCACATCTTGCACATGCTTCACCTCTATCACTCATTTCACTGGTGAAACATGTTTCAATCATGCTTTCCTTCCATTCTTGCATAGCCCAGGGCTATGTGCTTCCATGCTTCCATTCTGTTTCATCTCTGTGCTGTGCACGAAACATATGTCTCAACTCATGTTTCACTTCATTACCACATTACAACCATTAGGCTGTATGGACATATTAAGGTAGATCCCAAATATGTACATATGACATCATCTAGTATATATACATACCTGGGGTAGCTGGGCTGGACATCCTCCAGTCTAGTTCACTTCAAGGTTTTTCCCAAAGCCTTTGAGTGTCCCACCTCAGTCACTTCCCCTTCTTCTTGATTTAAGTGCTGCCTGATCCCTAGTTGGGTTTTGGGTTGTTTCACTCCCCATGCTAGCACAAAATGCATAACCCTTATTAATAGACTTTATAGCTACCTGATCTTGCTTTAATGTGACCAGTGCAGCAGAGATAGCAACAACCTGTGGGGCTGAGGCCAAAGGACCAGCAATTGCCCATATTGGAAAATATGGTGTGGCTAGAATAAAAGAGAGTGAGACAGACAATGGTAGATGTCACCAAAGGATGAAATGCTAGACCACTCAATCAAAACTGAGTGGCTGCATATGCATCTGTCATTGGATAGGGCTATGTTGGATGGTGGTCAGGAAGCTTTATCAAGAGCTGCTGGTGGACTGATGCTGCTAGGTTGGGTAGCAAACCTGAAATAAACAGAGCATCTTGGTCCAACTCTGAGAGCTTCTTGTTCTTGATGAGGATTTTGGACATTGTCTTGAATGCCTGCTGGTATTCACCAAGCTAATCTATCATTTGCATTGGCTTGCTGGAGTATTCTTGAATGAGATATTGAATGCCAGTGAGGCTGTACTTATCAGTGCCTTCAGAGCCAGAATACTTTCTTTACTGCTGTGATGAAGTTTGCCTAGTTGAGCATAGGTGCCTCAACTCCATTGAGGAATTCCAAACCTTGGGCCTCTTTGAGTACCATATAACTAATGCAGCCTTGATCAACTTTTCATCACTAAGCAAGCACTGCTGAGGATTTCTACATCCTCTAGGAAGTGTGATAAGACTGAAGGATTGGTTTTGTTAAATTTTGGGGCATTCTGGTGGCCACAGATTGGCATGGTCAGGATATATGTGGACATGGTTGGGCAAGGAGTGAGTGGTTGTCAAGAAGTGAGTAGATTCCAAGGGGCTAGGGATAAGATTGAAGTTTGAGGGAATGTCCAGGATGATATTGGAGCAAGACCTGAAGAGCTTGTGAATGGGGTCAAAGTACTTGGTGTCATCAGATATGAGCTAACAATGGAGAGCTGATATAGTTAGAGATTTGAGGGCAAGAAGGTTGTTAAGGGATGGTATGGGTGAGGAGGATGAAGAGGATAAGGGCCAACTCAGAAATAATGCTGAGCTGGAGGTTAATGGTATCAGTGGTGAGGAAAAATGAGATTCCTTCCTTTCCATCCTTCAGGAGGTTGAGTGTATAAAGGTCAGTGTTTAGCAAACTTGTCTTGTTGGCTGAAAACCCAAGACAAGCATCAGAGCTTTGTTCCTGGAAATTAGCCAAATACTGAAGTATGAAACATAAATGGTTGCTTCCAAGTCAATTGGAGTTGGACAAAGATTAATCCATAGGATCTAGAGACAAATTGTTGATCTCTAGATTAGGAAGCTTGTTATGTTGCTGCAAATAAGAGCAAACTAAGTGGAAGAATGTTGAATCCTTGCTAATTTGAAGGTTCCAAAAATGGGTCAGTAAAATTTCTAGCTCTCACCAAGCTGCAGTGTGTTGCAAGTCTCATCTAAAACCTTGTTGTGAGTCTCTCATAGTGGACTCCAGTTGTAAAACTTTATCAGCCTCTGAGATAATCTAAGAGGTTCACTAGCAGGCCTGGAGTGAGGATAAGTGTATGAGAGCGAATGGTTTGCCTCAAAGGGACTCTGGATAACAAGGAATGGTTTTGAGACATTGGAATATGAGTAATTGAAGTAAAAGTCATCAGTAGGTGATAGAATGGTTGGTGGAACAGTTAGTGAATAATGATGGTCAGTGGTTAACAAACAGAAGCTAGATTACTAATCCAGAGATATGCTACTTATACATAGTTTGGGGATGCCTGAGGTAATATAATTGAGAGAAAGTGAGTCTAAGATAAATGTAAGTAGTGGGCTGAGGCCTGAGATCAAAAGCTGAGGGTCAAGAATGATGTCCAAGCTGCTTTCCACACCTCAGAGTGGGCTGAGTACAAGCTGAAACCTGAATGTGAGCTTGGATTGGATCAGCACCATGTTTAGTGAGTCAAAAGTTTGAAGTAAAATAAAACAAGTGTGTAGTATGAAGGAGTCCATGAAAAATATTTAGAATAAGAGATATAACCATGGAGACACACCAGTCTCTATATCAGTAAGGGTTGAAGTGGCTCACTAGGGGCAGTATTGATTTCTTTGAACTGTTGACATGTGTTGCATTGAGCAATATACAGTATATCAGCAAACTAATCCTCATCCTAATACTCTGTAGTGGTCTGTATTGTCTATAAAACTCTGTAATTTGGATTTCCTTGCTACACTTATCTGTACAGCCCTGTGAGAGTGTAAGGGTTAGTTTGTAGATGTACATTCAACTTCTAAAACCTTATATATATAAGGTCAGAAAGAATTTATATTTTGTGAGAGCCTCTTCATTCATAATAATGCAAGTATGAATCTTGTCCAGGGAAATAACCAACATGCCTTGGTTGTCATTTTCAACTCCAATTGCCTGGTCTTCTCACTGGAAGAGAGTGTTTTGCCATTGAAGCTCCAGGATTGTGAATCCATATAAGATTAAATCTAGATAAGTATTGTGCCCAGTGCACTTGTCGTCAACTGAGATCCTGTCTTATTATGAACCATTGAAGGTTTGCATAGTCATTCTAGATCTCAAATTGATGCCTAGCATCTTCTAAATAATGTCACAATTGCTCTAGTGCCCAAATGACTAAAAGCATTTTCTTATCTGCAACTGAATAGTTCTGTTCCTATGGAGTCATTGAGTAACTGCTATATACAATAGGGTGTCATTTATCTTCTTTTAGTATAGATAAGACCATGCCAGTTGCATAGTCTGATGTATCACTTTCTGAAGTGACAATCAATGTTGGAGTAGGCTAAAATTGGTGCTGTGGTGAAAGCCTTCTTTAGCATGTCGAATGTGAGCTGGCACTTCTTGTTTCATGCAAAAGCCTAATTCTTTTTTACAAGGTCATTAAGCAGCCTTGCCACCTGGGCATATCTTTTGATAAAGTAGCAATAGAAGTTTGCCAAGCCCAAGAAGCTTCTTACTCCTTGAATATTCTTTGATGTGGGCCATTCCAGAATAGCTTTAACCTTGCATTCATCAATTTTAATCCCATCTCATCCAATGATCATTCTGAGGAAATCAACCTCTGTTATGTGGCATGAGCACTTTTCTGGTTTTACAAATAAATCATTTTCTTCAAGCTGCCAAAAATCTTCAAGAATGATCTTGTTGTATTCAGCTTGGTTATCAGTTTTTGTAAAGATCATCAGATCATTGATGTAGACAACCACTACATCATCCATGTCAGCAAAGATTTCATTCATCATTGCCTGAAAGATCATGAGTTGCATAGCTCAAAGAACATGATGTAGGGTTTGAACAAGCCACAGAAGCTTATGAAAGCAGCTTTTCACTCATCATCTTCCTTAATGCAAACATTGTTGTATCCCCATCTGAGATCCATTTTTGTGAATAACTTAGCTCCATTAAACTTGTCAACCAGCTGTGTGATCAATGGCAGCAGATAGTTATTTTTGACTGTTTGCTTATTCAAATAGTGGTAGTCCTGTATCATATGCTTGCACCTGTTCTTTTTAGGCATAAAAAAGGCAGGAGATATTTGTAGAAACTTAGAGGTGACAATGTAGTCTTTCTTAAGCTATTCAATAAATGAGATTATCATATCCTGTCTGACTCATCCTCTCTCTATCTTCTTTAACTCCACTCTGATCCCTGTATGATTTCCAATACCTTTTTATATGCTCCATGTCAAGTCTGACTTACTCTGACCTTACTCAAGGTAAACTCCTCTGGACCTCTTGATGTCAGACATCCATCCTCTGCTATGCCCTCTCTAATTGGCCTGATCTCAATCTGGCTATCAGTTACCTTTCTTTCTATCTTTCATATGCTTTCCATTCTCCAATTTCTATGCTCCTTCTTTGCTTATCCTTAGTAATTCACAGCAATACCTATGCTTGAAATATGCTTTTCTCCAACTTCCATCTCAGCCTTCTTGTATTCTATATTCAGACATTCAATACATGCATTAGTATTTAAGTAGTTACAATCACATTGTATCTCCTTAGTTTGAATATCAACTAAAGCCAACCTCTCATCTCTATACTCATTCCTTCTATTACTCCTGCTCCAACTCCAAGACATTTCTGTTGTCACTTCTCTCAACAAGTCCTTCAGGACTTCACCCTTCTTCAATATGTCTGTCATCCTGTCCCAGGATTGATTGGACTTACTTCCTCTGTCCTTCATCCAAAATTAAGAACTATCTCCAAGGGACTAGACAAGGGCATGACATATAAGTCCTATACCAAAGTCCTCATCCACCCCAACCCTACTCTACTTCAACATCCCAACAATATCTCTGTAGAGGACTGTGTGAACTCTGGCCAGAGTTACATCAAAACTCATCTTTTCTACCCAGACTTGGACTAGGGAAGCCTGGAGATGAGATATGACCTCTGGGCAAGAAACTAAGTCTTGACAGAGATCACCTCTAGCTGCTTATTGGAGGACAGGAGACCTTTGCATGGTTTAAACAAGTTCTTAAGGTCAATGACATGATCTCACTGAAACACCCAAAGCCCACTTAAGGGATTAGGCTTACACTGAACACACCAGAGACTTAGAGAGAAGAGAGGGTGACTGAGGTAGGACACTAATAGAGCTTTGGGAAAACTTCCAAGTGAACTAGACTGGGGGAAAATCCAGCTAGCTATGTATCCAGGTATAAGTAAACTGTATCTAGGGCTGTGCTATACATGAGGCACTATCCAATAAGTTCATACCCTAGATCCATAGATATGAAACAGTAGTCATGAGGCAACCAGTGCACTACATGAGCATAAAGCATGTAAAGAAGCACACAGCCATCAAGGCTATGTGGAATGGAAGAGAAGCATAGAATAAATTAATAAAAGCCACACGCCTACCAGGAGGCAGTGGGAGAATGGAAGATCATATATTAAATACCATGAGGCTCCTAAGGCCTAGAATCATGATGTCATGATGAGTCATGATGAGTCATGGCACAGCCACTGATCTAAGGGGAGGAACACAGCCACAATGCTGTGCAATCACATGACCAACCTTGTTCCCATAGATAAGATAAGATCTGAGTGATCAACACTCATAAGACTGATAAGGCTCTCCTGGAGCCATTCATGGACCAATAAGGCCAGGAACAGTCTAGATACAATTTGATTAGGGCCATCAAGACCTATGTGACGTGTTGCTCCACAACACTCACAGCTTGCATGTGGGCATTCATTCTGATTCTCCTTTTGAGAACTCTTTGAAATACTGATGATACTCCATGGGCATTATCTCCTTGACAGTCTTTTCCTTATTTTCTGTGGTTATTGGCACATCTAGCACATGGATTATGGCATACATAAAGCACTAGAAATCCCCTTTTTGGTGGTCAGGATCCTTGATGTCTAAATTAGGCCTGTTCTGGAGAAGATGGCATGTTTGTGGACATCACATCATTGTGATGGTTTTTTTTTTCCAATCAATCTCTGGGTTGTGAAAGAATGAAAGGCATGATATCATAGTAATGTCATGGTATAGCCATGAGTCTAGAGAGGGCACAGCCACCATAGCTGTGGATCATGTGATCAAATCAGTTAAGGGTGATCAATATTCAAGGACTTTGACTGAAGCTATCTTTCAAGAGGTTCAATAAGATCAGGACCAGTCCTGATAAGAATTGATAAGGGCTAGCTATGCCCCTGATATGTTGCTTCACAACACCAATCTTATGAACATTCAGTTTTTGACCATCAAGGATCAGGCTCTTGATGCCTGAGACATGTCAAGGCAAAGTGAAAGAATTACTCAGAGCATAAAGTTAAGGTTTTTCATTTCAACAATGGTTGCAAGTTCATTAGTTATGCTTTCACATACATATTTCCTCTGTGATATTGGAATTCACTGTGAGCTCTTTGTTTCCTTCACTCACCAACAGAATAGAAAGGCTAAGCATGTGATTTGCACCATGCAATGTCATGCTTTGATGATGCTACAGGCAGCCAAGTTGTCCTCATCACCATTCATAGTGATTACCAATGTAATCCCCTCAACTCTTTCCATGACTTGAAAATTCCTCCTGCAACATACAATGAGGCAGTTATATGTTCAGACAAGGAGAACTGGTTGATGGCCATGAAGAAGTTGCAGACCATGAAGGACATGAAGGACTATCAACTGGCACCATTATCAGAAGGTTGCAAGGCCATTGGATGTTGCTGGGTCCTTGAATCCAAAGAGGACAACAAATGTGATCTTGTCTACAAGGCATGGCTGGTTGTATAGGGGTTCTCTCAGGTTCCCCAGGTTGATTATAGTATAATCTTTGTGTCCATTGTCAAACTGGCCTCTGTTTGGCTTCTCTTGGCTTATGCCTATCAGCATAACTAGGAAATAGACACATTTGACACCAAGTATATTTTTCTCTGTGGCACCCCAAAGGAGGAAATCTACATGAGGCAGCCCAAGGATTTTAAGGATGATGACTGGTATACTCTTATCTGGTTGATGCTTTGGACTATCTATGATTTGAAGCAGTTGATGTTGAAATGGTACAAGCAGGTCTATGCTATTATAACCAAGCTTGGTTTCACTTGGTTGAGTATGGATCATACTCTCACTACTATAATGAGCCTTCTTCTACAGCCAATTCTATTTACACTTACTGCTTTCTAGGTTGGCATGTTGACAACAGCTTGGTCACATCCAACAATCATATCTTTCTGACTCATATTAAGGCTTACATTGCTGACTGCTTTGGCCTCACTAATCTGGACCTGATTTCCAAGTACTTTGATCTTCAAGTTAAGTGGGACTAGACTTCAAAGTTGCTGTGGGTCCATCAGGCCAAATACATCTCCTTTCTGCTGCAGGAGTATGATCTTGTAAGGTAGCAATTCTGTTCTTTTGCCTACAGATCCCAAACATTCTCTTGATGACCCTGACATCTCCTACCCAGAGATTCCAAATCTTCATGTGATGTATCTAAAGCTTGTTGTTGGTGAACTCATTTATTCGTTCATTGACACCTATCTGGACATCATTTTTACAGTCAGTTTGCTGGCACAGCACAATGCTGCTCATGAGGCTTGTCACTTTGCAGTTGTAAAGTATGTGCTTCATTATCTTGCTAGGACCTTTGGTCTTTGTCTTCAGTATTAGCATCAGCTAGGTGAGGTGGTTCTTCATGGTTATGCAGATGCAAGCAGGACAAGTAATGCTAGGCATTGCTCATCTAGCAGATATGCTTGGTTTTTTTTAGAGGAGACCTCATATTCCATGTCTCAAAGTGCCAATAAATTGTTGCCTTGTCCTCAACAGAGGCCAAGTATGTTACTGCCACTCACATTATTCAAGAGAGCCTCTGCATTTGTTATTTGCTTGACAAGCTTGGTGTTACCTTCTCATCTCCAGTCCAGGTCTACCTGGACAATGCAATTGCTATTTCACTATCCATGGCAGCATATTGATACACACTATCACTTCATGTGTCTTCATGGCAACAATAGATTCTTTGTTCTAGTTTGAATGCCATTTCATTGCAATACTGTCAACATTCTTACCAAAGCTCTTTCCTATCCCTCTTTTGCCAAACTTTATCTTGCTCTTGAACTCATGTCTTAGTGAGGAGGGTATGTTAGAGATTATTATTATTTGCATGATTCATTGTATCACTTCACACTTGTCATTCTTAGAGCACATATATGGATATATATGTAATTATATAAGCTGCATGATTACAAGTCACATTTTCTTCTTCTTTTCCTTAGCATCTATTACAGGTCTCCATGGCATCTCTCGATCTATGTCTTATCTTTATCAGCACTGCCTCAAGGGCTAACACTTCTATGTTTCACCACTTTACCCTTCTATGTTTCACATCTCTCACATGCTTTACCTCCATCACTTGTTTCATTGGTGAAACATGTTTTGATCATGCTTCTTTTCCATTCCTGCACAGCCCAGGACTATGTGCTTCTATGCTTCCATTCCATTTCATCTCTGTGCCATGAACGAAACATATGTTTCAACTCATATGTCACTTCATTACCATGTTACAGCCCCTAGGCTGTATGGACACATTAGAGTAGATCCAAAATATGTACATATGTTATCATCTAGTATATATACCTGGGGTAGCTGGGCTGGACGTCCTCTAGTCTAGTTCACTTTGAGGTTTTTCCCAAAGCCTTTGAGTGTTCCACCTCAGTTACTCTCCTTCTCTCTTGGTTTAAGTGCTGCCTGATCTCTAGTAGGATTTTGGGTTGTTTCAGCATCCTATGTCTTTGTGTGTATGCTACTCCTTTTCTCTTGGTTTAAGTGCTGCCTGATCTCTAGTAGGGTTTTGGGTTGTTTCAGCATCCTATGTCTTTGTGTGTATGCTACTTAGAGGTATGTTCAGATTTACTTTTTGCTTATATGATTGCTTATATAAATCACCTAGTACTTCACTCTAGCTCATACATGGATAATTGCAAGGAGTTCCTAGTCATATATGTTGTAATTGTGCTCAGCAGATCTAAATATTAGTTTATTGAAAGAAATCTGGCAGGAGGAAATCAATGTTACAATTCACCTCTATTCATTTTCTCATCCTTTCACCTGCTTGCCTACTGTAAGTGATATACATCTCATTCTAGTCCATCTATTAAGCATCCTCCAACCATGAAGTAGCCCTTGTGCTACAAGTTATTATAGGTCTAACCTAAACATCCCTATATAATAGACTTGAATGTTTCTGTTTCACTTTTCATGTTATCTAATCTCTTTATCTTATCTTATCTCAGGGATTGCCAATGACTCAGGAGCTAATGCTCTTATGTTTTATCTCTTTATTCTTTCATGTTTTACATATCTTATCTTCATGCATTTTACTTGTGAAATCTGTTTTATTTATGTTTCAAGCATCCTTTTCTTCTATTTCCACACAGCCCAAGGCTATGTGCTTCTATGCTTCCATTCTGTTTCATCTCCATGCTGCATGTAGAACATACTATATATTTTACTTATATTTCATCTTATCTCTATTTCACAGCCCTTTGGCTATCTGGACTAATTAGAATAGATTCCAAATATGTACATATAATAGATTATATATCCAGGATAGCTGGGCTAGACATCCTCTAGTCTAGTTTAATTCAAGATTTTCTCTAGAGCCTTTAAGTGTCATACTGCAGTTATTTCTCCCTCCCACTAAGTTTGAGTGCTACCTGATCCCAGTTGGGCATTGGATTGTTTTACAAGTACTCTCATCTCCTTGATGCCATCCCAACATCTTTGACTTTTCAGGCCATTCCTCAAAACCTCATACTTTCTCTTGGTCTTTCTCATATCCTTCATTGTCAACTCTCCAATCAATATCCTACATATTGTTATGGGTCTAACCTGGATGCCCCTATTCAACGGACTTGTACAATTCTTTTTCATTCTTTTATCTTATCTTATCTTTTTATCTTATCTAATCTCGGAGATTGCCAGTGGCATCTCTTGATCTATGCCTTATCTTCATCAGCACTCCCTCAAGGGCTGCCACTTCCATGTTTCACTATTTTACCCTTCTATGTTTCACATCTCTCACATGCTTCACCTTCATCACTCGTTTCACTAGTGAAACATGTTTCGATCATGCTTCTCTTCTATTTCCACACAGCCCAGGGCTATGCGCTTCTATGCTTCCATTTCGTTTCATCTCTGTGCCATGCATGAAACATATGTTTCACTTCATTTCCGTGCTACAGCCCCTAAGGCTATACGGATGCATTAGGGTAGATCCCAAACATGTACATATATAACCCCTCAGTATATATACCCAGGGTAGCTGGGCTGGACGTCCTCCAGTCTAGTTCACTTCGAGGTTTTCCCCAAAGCCTTTAGTGTCCTACCTCAGTCACTTCCCTCCTCCCCTCAGTTTGACTACTGCCTGATCCCAGTTTGGTTTTGGGTTGTTTCACATATTCTCTTGGTCTCTGTGTTTTACTCTCTAAATTCTCTGCCTTATCTCAGCCTCCATATTTCTTGGTCATTTTATATATTCTTCTGCTTTTCCTCAGACCTTCTTCTTATCTCAATCTTGCTTCTCAAATATTTCTTGTTGTTCTTTGTTTTTCTGTCAGACTGGCTTCCTGGCCTCTTTCCTCATATTCTTTATCTTCAGCTTCATTGATGTTTCACTTTGTTGCACATTCTTCTATTGGACTGATTCTATAGCCTATTGCCTTCATATCATCTTCCATTTCACAGTTTCCTTTCTTGACACATACCTCAGTCAAAAAGAGTCATGAAACTGGTTCTACCGACATGTACAAATGAATGTATGTCTGGGGCCGGCCGGGGGCTCGGCCGACACTGTGAAACAGGACCGGCCGGCTCTGTAAAAGTGGACCCTAGGAGGCAAGTTGCCATGTCATATGCTAGTCATGTGATTTATATAAATATGGAAATATCATGTGATTATATACCACAAATAGCAATTCTACAAAAATACAAAGCTCACATAATCTCACACAGTATATCACGTGACCATTACCCAATGTGAAGAAACATGTAGATCTAGAGTCAGCCGAGATATCTCCAGGGAAGCCCAAGGCCAGGTAGAGTAATTGCAAATATGGTCCCAGCCTGACCATACACAAATGGTTGGGAATACCCAGTCGGACTCAAATCTGTGAGGCCCCCGGCCGACATTGTGAAAAAGGGACGGCCGACATCATAGAAGTGGTTTCTAGAAATAGCATAGTAGGAAAAATCACGTGAGTATCACGTGACCTCAATTTATAATACAGATAGACTCTTCATGTGACACATATAAAGAGGTCACGTGACCTATCTCTGCATGAAAAAGTATGTGGATCTGGAGTCGGCCAGGATATTCACTGTGAAGGATGGCCTGGCCGGGTCCTGATATGTAATAGATTCAGAAAGAACATTGTATGTGTTAGCAGCCCCGGCCGGCTTGGTGCCATTGACACTGCTTGCTTTACATAAGCTGTATGTCAACCCTAGGGGGCTCTCGGCCGAGGCTGTATATGGGATGTCTACATCAAATTGATTGTACATGGAGCCAGGCTCAGCCCGGATCCCTTCCATGTGAGATATCTGGCTGGGACTGCTGGTGCGGGGTTTGTACTGGGTGATCAGCACGTTGGAAAAGACCTGGCTGGCCCGGTCCCATGATGGGTCATTGAACATACTTGCTTCATCTCACTAGGCATGCTCACATTCACATAGTGGTAATTGTCAATAATATATACACATAATTTCCTACAACAGGGTTGGCCGGCCGGGACCGTGTATAGGGTTTATCAAAAAGAGATGTTTGACATAGATAAGGCCCCGGCCTGGATCACTTTTTAAGGAAGAACCCCCGGCTGGGACTGTAAGTATGAGTTCACTCTCCCATAAAATACAATATGTATGCAGCCCCGGCCGCCCCTTGCTTATGGTCGTGATCTAAG
>JBBPUA010000226.1:0-25363 GCA_038094355.1 Afroboletus lepidellus | reverse complement strand
CGTCCCCCTCCCCCGGCCCCCCCCGCCCGCCCGCCCGCCGCCCCCCCACAGCCCGCGTCCGCCCGCTCCCCGCTCCACCCCTCCACCGTGAACGGCGCACAGAAGGCAAAGAAAAAGAACGATGCCCCCGTCGATCCCGCCGCCATGTACGAGAGCCTCAAGAACCGCATTGCCGCCCTCGAAGAAGAGGAAGTCCTCGAGGAGGAGGAGGAGCGTCGCTTCAGTGTGCACCCTCCCGCCCAGTCGTTGCCCTCCGCTTATCCTCCCGTAGCAGAGGAGGCTGTCAAGTCCGTCAAAGGCATGGGCGAGAATGCCATCCACGCAAAGTACATCGAATTAGTATGTCGTCCCCGATGAACGCACGTTGCGCCGACCTACACTCCGTCCGATACAGTTTGCAGAGTTCAAGCGCCTCGAGCGGGATCACGCAAAGGAGAAGCAAAAACTCGTCAAAGACAAGGATGCCGGTTCGTCCAGCCCGAATCTCGTGCTATGCCATCCATCTCACGCTCAAAAGCCAAAGGCCAGCTAACCAAGGCGAACCAGACAAAGGCAAAAATGGAGAACCTGGCACGAGAACTGCAAAAGGTGACTCTGTACTCCAACTTCTAGCAAGTCGCTAACAATGCGCGTAGGACAACAAACGACTTCGGGTGCGCATTGATATCTGCCACCGTCAATAGCATCATGTCTGATAACCATCCAGGAAGATAGTAAACGTCTGGCACAGTGTGTAGAAGAAGCCCAGGAAGAGGTATTTGGGTCCCTCCCGAGCTCATCTGCTTACTTGACCTCCCTAGATCATGCAAATGAAAAACGACATGGCGAAGCGGATGGACAAGGCGAAAATGCAAGACATGAAATATCGAGAAATGCCAGACATCGTGGTCAAGGTTGTCTGTCGTTACCGCGCTGAGCTTTTCTTCAAGATCTCGCGCAAGACGAAGCTCTCCAGGCTATTCAATGCCTGGACAGATAGAATGGAAGGGACGACCACGAAAAAGGGTGACGTGAAAGTCCCTGCAGGTGCTGGGACTAATTTGAACGGATCTACAAAGTCGGAAGTTGCGAGTACACATTCCTGGAATTCCACCAGTTCATCATCCATGCAGTTTATATTTTCCCATAATGGGCGAACACTCGACGCGGACAATACGCCAGAAGAACAAGGGATGGAGGACGGCGACGAGATTCTTGCCGTGGAACTCATGGACCTCACTGAGGGTACCGGTCTAGACACTCGGGTAAGTTGGCGCTCCAGGCACCGTATAATTTTTTCATGAAGCTTTCAGGAAGAGTTGCCTGAACATCGGCGTCAGAAACTCAAGAAGAACTGGACAGAGGATCCTGCAGAGCAAGTTTGAATTGACCTGTTTTGGAGTCATTTTCTGAACCTTTGTTAGAGCTAAACGTACCCTTGAGGATATCTTCGATACCGTGTACGTCTTTGTTCATCACCATCACGGTCGCCTCACAAAAGCTCGACAGCGTGCGGGAGCGCCTGAAAGAAGTCCTTCGCCAATATGAGCTTCGTGAACGACATTTCGAATGTGTAATTCGATCCAAAGAACTAGAAGTACTACTCTCTCGAGCGCGAGCCGCAGAGCAAAAACAGCTCGCGGACGGTGAGAAGAACCGAGCTGACAGGGCTGACGAAGATGTGAGCTTTCGCGTTTAGTTTTCTTCCTATGATCTAACAGATTCAGGCTCGACGTCTTCGAAAGGAGCTCGAGGATGCACAGAACAACCAGACGATGCTCATTGACAAGCTTATTGCATGCTGCAAGGAGGTGAGCGCGGCCTCGTTTTCAGGCTAACGCTCGTGTTCACGACGAACAGCCGAACGCGGAGCGTACGCAGCGCCTATTTTCATCGCTCAGAGAAGAGCTGGAGAAGCGGGGTAAGGTGTCAGACAGCAGCAGTGTAGGCAGCTGAATGTACGCGAGTGGGTCTGAGTACAACATCAGACAATCAGTCGATGCACGCATAAGATGGTGTGAACCGCAATGCCCAGAGTATAAGATCTAACCAAGCTACCTTGCGACGACACAATCAGTATTCATACAATCGAGTACAAGGCGTCAAAGGGAACGACATATTACAACAAAGCGTCCAATTCCACAATGTTCTCAACGAGGCCAGACTTGGTAAACGTTTTACCCTTAACAGACTCCAATCCCTCTCCTGCGTACGTGACGAGTGGTGAAAGCTCAATCTCAACACCCTCCTCCAAACGCGCACCAGCAATCTCCAAGAATCGCCGATGCTGATTCAAAAGATCATGCCGACTTGTGCCTGGGTCGTCCGACCCCGTACCAGGCGCATTCTTCAGGGGACTGAACTCCTCCTTCCGCGCGACTTCCAGAACGGCAAAATTTCTGGTGAACGGGAACACGTCGAATACAAAGAGCTCGAGCTTCATGCCGTTTGGTTTGGTAGGCTTGACAATTGCTCCAGTCTCCAAATCAATGGTCTGAATCTTTTTGCGTGCAATGTGATAGGCGAGCTCGTGCTCAAAGGACTCGACGGATTTAAGGAAAGCAGTGGTGTAAAAGTGGTTGGCGATGTTTCCGGCGTTGAACAGGAGTTCGCCGGTCTTGGTATTCCGAGCTTCGGCTTGCTCCTTGGTAATCTCCGAGTATTCTACTACGCTGAACTTGTCTCCCCTGCGAGCGACAACACCGACCGACTCCGTCGGCGCCGTCTTAGGCACCACCTTGGCAGCACAATCGGCCTGTCTGGCTATACAACAACCAAGGAAAACAGGATCGGCGACTTTGACGAGACAGTTGTCGACGCAGTAGGCGTGAACATACTGGATGCCACGTGCGGCAAGATCAGAGAGGACGGTGCATGACTTGTCGGATGGGGATATGGGAGCGCGAGTTGCAGCGTAGAGACCACCGTTGCCATCGGGGGCAACGGCAACGCGAGAGGTGGTTTCGAGCATGATTTCACCCTTCATGGTGAGACAGGGTAGCGTGCCTATAGGATTGGTCAGATCAGGAGATAAATACGATCGGATTCTGATACCTTGCTCGAAGATGATCACGTTCTTCTCATCGAGGCCAAAGTACTTGTTGTCCGCAAAGAAGGCTTGCGTGTCGCGACGGGTGGGACCACTGGTCATCACATACCAGGGGACCACGACGGAACCCTTGTTTTTGCCGAATTTGGTCTCGACAACGGACTGGAGGCGAGAGATGCGCTCGGCTTGACACTGGAAGAGGGACTTGTGAGAGGGGAGGCCAATGTCGTAGCAGCCTTTGGGAGCAGTGCTCCCGAGCCTTGTGCCCTGCCCGCCGGCCATCAGAAGGACGCCGACTTGGCCATCTGCAATGGCTCGAAGACCGGTGTGCTCCCATTTGTCTGCTTTGGCGGGACTGGCAGACGCGGACTCGCTCGTGCCAGCGGGAAGGGGATCGATTTGACGAGGATCAGCAGCATCGCTCTCGGAGGAGATGGCCTTTTGGTACACTCTATTCACGCGCTCAACGTCGATGCCCTCGAGCTGGCGGGTGAATGTGGTACGCTCTGCGTCTGTAAGTTTCGACCAGAAGGTGAAGAGATGGCCCTGGCCGGCGGCCTCATATCTAGTGCGGATATCTGTCATCGTTCTGAGACTCGGACGGACGACGGATAGGGAGGTAGAAAAGTGGAAAGTGGAAAGTGAACCCGAGCTGAGGAAAAGATGGGGGGGCAGGTATTTAAACCTGCTGGCAGTGTTGCATGCCCGTTCGGTAGGAGCCGAATGGCACCCCGCAAACGAGCTACATGTAATATCGCTGCACGTTCGACGCATTCCATCGCTACTGCAGGACCTAGGCCGGTCGTAAGACATCCTCTGGGGGATAGGACGACGAACGAGCCTGGTCATGCGGTCATTGTGACACCGCTGGGCCGTAGCATTCCCCATCGTCCCGCTCCGATGTCAACTAGAGAAGCGATCTAACAGCAATAATATGCAAAACCTCGCCTGTGTGAGTATGTATATCGGAGCTCGCTAACGGCCGCTGAAATCGCGCCACGAGAGTTGTAGGGAATGTAGATTGACATACGTTCGTGGCGATGGAGAGGCGTCGCTGGTGACACCTACACGCTGAAGCGTTCTTGAACTGGGTGGGCGGGGCAGCGTCGCCTCCAAGGTGAAACTCTATTTGAGATCCTCTGTCCTTGTCCTCGGGCACCGAAGCTGAGAATCCCATCCTAGATGCATTTGGGATTATCCCATCACCCATCGCATCGGGAGAGAACCCTCCCGCGGGTGCTCTGGCAATTGCCTTGTAAGCTCTGAGCAGCCGTCGCCGTGCCCCCCACTGCGGACAAAATTGGCTTGTCACACGAGTCTAACCAAGTCTCATTTCTTTTCCAAGCGAGACGATCGTTGCTGGCGATTACGGGGCAGATGCCATAAACGCATGTTCTATGCTCGGCCCCCACATGACCTCGGAAATGCAGCGCCGGAAATACTCATCAGCGATTCCGAGTACCACCCTCGTCGTGCTATAAATGCGGGTACATCAACCTCCTTCGTTGCGTTTCCCCGCCTTCTTTCTTTCCGTCCTTTCCGTCTCATCAATTTAATGCAGCGACTACTCACCTCGGTGCTCTTAGGAGTCTCTTTCGCACAGTTTGCGTTTTCCATCACGCCTGGCTTTCCATACGGGTCTCAGAAAGTCCGCGGTGTGAACCTCGGTGGGTGGCTTGTCCTCGAGGTGTGTACGCGCTGTTTTACTTTTTCCCTACGGAGTGCTTACTTGCTGCGTAGCCGTGGATTACTCCAAGCATTTTCGACAACACTGGAAATGCTGCTATCGTTGATGAATGGACGTTTGGTCAATACCAGGATCACAACACGGCGTTGAGTACTCTGCAGAACCACTGGAATACTTGGATCACAGAGAGCGACTTTGCTGCCATTGCCGCTGCAGGGTATGGAATCATTTCTAGATACTACTGGAGTTAATGGATTTTTCAGACTGAATCACGTACGCATTCCGATTGGCTACTGGGCATTCGAAGTCGGTCCTGGCGAGCCGTACATCCAAGGACAATTGCCCTACCTACAGCAAGCTGTACAATGGGCAGGGAACTACGGTTTGAAGGTCATTATTGATCTCCACGGCGCCCCGGGGAGCCAGAACGGGTTTGTGTTTCATGTGCTCTTCGGCGTGTGACGCGTGATAACTGTTTCGTTAGGTTCGATAACTCTGGTCAGAGGCTGCCATATCCTACCTGGCACTCGAACCAGACCAATATAGCTCGGACAGACAGCATCATCAAGACGATTGCTTCCATGTTTGCTGGTCAGCCGGACGTTGTGCCTATTATCGCACCTCTGAATGAGTAAGCTTTCCATGTGTAAGACTTCCAAGGAGTCACCCATACGTGTAATACCAGGCCTGCTGGGTATGATGGCGATGCCGTTCTCACAGCTGTCAGGCAGTATTGGTACGATTCCTGGGGGAACATCAGGTGATTTCAATGCCTCGATCCACACGTTACGCGGTGTTTATCTAGTTTTACAGATACCCGTATGGTACGAGCCAGACAAGCAACACCGTGGAGCTCATTCACGACGCGTTCCAACCGCTCAGTTATTGGGCTGGCTTTGAGACCCCACCCAACTTCGACGGTGTAGCGATGGATACTCACATTTACCAAATGTTCTCCGTTGCTGTGAGTCATCGAAGCGACTGTTGTCCTTCCTCTTCGCGTTGCCTAACCAGTGTTATTATTAGGATAACCAAATGTCTTGGCAGCAACACATTAGTGCCGCTTGTGCGGAGCAATCTTCTCTTGCGGGCTTCGATCTTTGGCTTCTTGTGGGCGAATGGACACCTGCTATGAACGACTGTGCCAAGTACTTGAACGGACGTGGCGTCGGTTCACGCTACGACGGCACTTATCCTGGCTCCACAGCGGTCGGCAGTTGTACCGGCCTCACTGGCAGTGGATCCACCTTTAGTTCGGATTACAAGACATTCCTTCGACAGGCTTGGGAGGCACAGGTTATCTCATACGAGAAAGTGACCGATGGCTGGCTGCAGTGGACCTGGAAGGCGGAGAATGCTGACGAGTGGACATATCAAGCTGGACTCCAGTACGGATGGATACCCCAAAACCCCACCAGTTACATATACCCGAACATCTGTGGGTAACTGCATCGCAACTAGCTGCGACTGAATCTATACCACGCAAGTATTACTGGATCTCAAGCAATGGACATAATTTAGTGACACATCCGAGTTTCTAAGTAATGTAGTGGGTTCGAAATTGCGTTGAATTCAAGCTCCTGCGACCCCGTACTTGCGAAGTGTCGCTTGCCAATCACCTAGTTGCCCTCTTCCCATCGTAACTATAGTCGCTTTGTTACCGGAATGCGGACCGAAAAGGCGATTAGCAACTCGTCTGACGCTCTCGGGGGTGACTTTGTCAATCGCCGCTGTCATGTCTGTCACGGGTATTTTGCGTCCGTGCACGAGGATCTGAAACAAATCAGTAAACCTATTAAAATGCGCGGGAGCTATTTCACCATACCTGACGACCGAGGTCCTCAACCTCCACCGCCCTGCTCTCCAGCGCCATCATCAAACTGGACTGAAGTTGATTCTTCGCACGCTGGAGTTCCATCTCTGGCACGCTTTGGTATATCAACAAACTAATCTGGTGCACGAGATGCGGGAGTATTTGGGCAGGAGTATTGCCCCGCTGCTTCGGGACGTCAGGCACGAAGGATGCCCACAGGCCAAAGAGCGACGAATCAGTGTAGATGTGGTGAAAGGACGCGCAATGGTCTATTTGGGGGAAATGGTTGAGGATGTGCGTATACAGTCGGGAATACATTCCCTTTCCAGGTCCACCTGTGGAGGATGAGAAGCAAATCACGCTAGGAATGTGAGCCTTACCCGCTGAGAAGCTGCCGCCGCCCCCAAGAAGCACTTGCATCGTCGCAAGCGTGTAGATATCCTCGTCATGGATACCAACACCCTCGAATGCGAGGTAGACGTGATCGAAATCCGTAGTCGTACTCGGGATATGCCTAACACCACCAGCATAATGTGATTGCGGGTTCAATGGAGGTGGTGTGTCTCTTGCAGTCGGGATTGGGTATAAGTATGACGATGCTGCGCGAGTTAGTGACTTGTATATTGACGGGGAAGCAGACGACAGTAGATGTGGTGGTACGCTCGGGACGGTGGACGTCCGTTGAGAGGGAGGCGAAGGAGACATCGGGGGCTTCAGCGCCGAGAAATGCTTGTCGACGAGTTCAACTAGTTGCTCATGTTGCATACCAGCACCCGCGACGACCATACGCTCCGGGCGATACCAGTCTGAGACACACTGTCGGAGGAGGTCACCGGTAATGAGACTGATGCGCTCATCCGGGCAGACCAATGGATTTCCGAGGCCCTTCCCGCCGTACGCAACACCGTGAAGTATCTCGGGTAATATCATTTCTGGCTTGCTACTGATTTCCCGAATTTCATAAAGAGCAGCATCTTTCTGACTCTCCAGTTCCTCCGACAGAAGAGCCGGATTTAGGATGGTGTCGGATATCAGAGACAAAGCCAGATTGGTTGCCTTGTCAAAGTGAGAGGACTGGTACATGATGGATTCCCGGGAGGATGAGCACATGATTTGACCCCCAAGTCGGTCCATTGCCGTAGCCATGTCGTCTTGAGAGCGAGAATATGTTGACTGGGGGGCACAGTTAAACACGAACAACTTTTCAGCAGCACAACAGGTACCTTGAAAGCCATTCTATCCAGAAAATGGCTGGCTCCCGATGTCGATGGAAGCTCATAGCGGGACCCTGCGTCGATGTAAACCCCCACAGATGAAAAATGGCCAGGTGTAGACTCTGTCGCGACCCGAATCTTGTTTGAAAGCGTGGTGATCTGTAGCGGTGGCAACGATACTTGGGACAGCTGTCGTTGGTGCAGACGCGCCTTTCCATGGCGAATAACTGAACCTGCCGCTCTCTTCATGGGAGTGAACTTTTAACAAGTGCGTCACGCGGGTGACACAAGTCACCATTATGTAACGAATGTAGGTTGTCTACCGCGTCGATAGAGAAAGGAAAAATAAAAGCAGAGAGCAGTAACCCACAAGTGGAAGCGACTGTGCCAGCATGAATATAGAGGAATAGAAAAGTTGAGGAAAAGAAGACCCCACCGTGGTTCGAACACGGGACCGCACGATCTGCAATCGTATGCTCTACCACTGAGCTATAGAGTCAGTGCACTGGGTGAATATATAGCGCATTGCACAATTTTAGGTGTAGTAATATCACTCAACATCCCCTACAAACCATCCACCCCTACAGACCACTTGGCAAACTCCAGGACCTCTACTCCTCCTTCTTCACCTTCCTTCGCCATACCACGTTTGCGACCCCATTCGTGTAAAGCGGCGCCGACGGTCACCTGCCCCCCGGCTGCCATGAATGGTTGATTGTACAACGATGTTTCATCCGTAGTGGATTGGATTGACAAAGTCTCGAAACCAGTGATCTGACGAGCGATGGCACGCTCAAGTCGCTCAACATCCTGCATGAAGGTTTCTGATGCAAGATGATTTGCGAGATCGGGGGCTTTCAGCGCAAGTACAGCGAGTGACCCAATACGTCCGTGATATCCAGAGGACCCATGCAAATATGAAGCTAGCCTCAACCCAGTGGTCCTAAAGTGGCTCTGAAGAGGATTGTGGACCACAGCGACCGCCCGTTTCAACGATACCCTTTCGCCGACTTTTGCTATTAGGTCCTGAATGGAACTAGATACCGTAGAAGCTGGTCGGAGGTTCGAGTTATCTCGTGAGAGGAGAGGAGCATCATTAAGGATATCCAGTGGGCAGGGTTGGATGAAATTCGGCGAATTGGCAGCGCATTCGGTGAGAAAGGCAGTGGTATGGGCAATATCAGCAGCAAGTTGGGTAAACAATCCATTCCTTGCGACAAAATCGGTTTCGCAGTTCAGCTCTATCATAGCTGCCCGAAGTCCACCACCATTTGGCGTCGAAAAGGACCCGCCAGAAGAGAGCACGCAAACACTAACGAGTCCTTCTCGTGCTTCGCGTCCTGCAACCTTGGCGGCCTTTTGAGCGCCCGAAGCGGTTAACTCTTGCTTCAGCCATTCCAGCGCTGCCTCCAAATTGTTTCCGTTCGCGCTAAGCGCTTCCCGAGCCTTTGAGATCGGGACGTCCGTTAACTTCCGGAGCTGAGAAACCAGCTGTAACGAAGGTTTGGAGGTAGTTGAATACATGAATTTTGGGGAGTGACGCGTCAGTGACGTTGGCCTGAGTCTCTGCCGAGTAATAGACAGCACCATAGCGATATTCGGAGAGGAGCGTTAGTAGAGTTGAAAATTCTCGCTTTTGCACTCACGTGACTCATGAAAATCTTCTCGGGTCTAGGTATCTCCACCATAGTATTCGACCCGATCCATGTCTCAGATTGACTTCGACTTCAAGGTTCCATCCACAGTGCCCCAAGACTTGCTGCTCATTCAAGATCTGATAGGAACTCTTCCTCCGGTTGCCGTTGCTGAGAAGCATGTTCTCGATTCGCTAGATTCCAGTGACGATTCCATTGCCAGTACGGACAGTGAAGCTGAGAGTGAAGATGAGGTAGAGGCAGGTCTTGCTCCACATGACGATGACAGTGGAATGTCGGAGTGAGCATCTCGATGAATGTCTTTCCAAAAGGTATATTGACTCTAATTGTTAGAGCCACCTCAGATTCGATATCGTCTTCTGGCTCAGAATTAGAAGAAAGTCTTTCTGATTCGGAAAAGCGCCGTGGACATTTGGCCTCTCAGCGGCAAAGGTCTCCAGATGGCATTGATGACGAAGAGTCAGGCACAACAACGGCTGCTACCTATCTCCAAACCAGGAACGAGATTGTCGACTCAACTATCACGCTCCCCGCTGTCTCTGAAGTTGAACCATCCGACGTCCTAGAAAAAGTTGGGGAAGTTATGAATATTGTCGGGAACATTGTGATTGTTCGTGGTCTTCCCGTGGATCAAGTAAACCCGTTGTCCAAGCGAGCTCTTGATGCCGAGTCCTTGCTTGTGTTTGAAGATCGGAAGGTTCTTGGATATGTGAGTTTTTTTTGCCTTCAGTTCCAGTCTTCTCTACTCTAACCCGTAGTATCAGGTATACGAGACGTTCGGCCCAACGTCGCAGCCGCTCTATCAGGTTAAATTTAACCAACACTATCCGCTGGACACCGACAAAGTTAGAGTGTCCCGCGAGGTTTTCCATGTTCCGCAACAAAGTCGCTTTGTGTTTGTAGACCAGCTTAAAAATATCCGCGGTAGCGACGCCAGTAATATTCATGATGAAGAACCCGCAGATGATGAGATCGAGTTCTCTGACGACGAGAAAGAGGCTGCATTTAAGGCTCAGCGCAAGAAGAGGTAAGTATGCCAAAAGTGATTTGAGATCCTCAATAACGAGCACTGCAGGCGCGGACGTTCCGTATCATCTTCTAGACAGTCAACCCCAGTGCCGCCTCAAATCAACATTGATAACATATTCCAAGGCGCATATCGTGGAGCCAACCCATATGATGCTCATGGTCCCTATGACGATGACTACCACGTCACAGGACCATCGCGACCGCCACCCGCACCATATAATGATCCATATTCTGACGCTCCCAACTCTGAAGTTCGCATTTGTGTTGCAGACACGAGCGGTGAATCTCAAGGAGAGCCCAGTTGTCAGATAGGTATGGACATTCTCGGGGCATCCCGCGGGCGTATTTCTGGTCGCGGTGCACGTGGAAGGGGAGCTCGAAGCCATCAACTGTGGAGTACATCACGACGAGGACATCGTCACAGGCCTGTCGCATCCCAACGAACGTTCGACTCGGACATGCGCCAGTCTTTGCTAACGGCCGAGTGTGCGACAAGGTACGGACAAATGGGGGATGCGATTACTTCACAGCCCCTTCTTCAGCCGACTTCGAATGCTTGGCCTTCTCCAGAAATCAATAACACACAAGGTTACAGGCAACCATTCATTCAGCCACATATCAATCCCAGATTCGCGTCCGCGTTTGGACTTAACTTTCAATCAGGACCCATGATCTCATGGGCTTCTCAAAATGTCAATATGCGCGACCATGCGTTTCCACACCCTTGGGTTGACCCCTGGACTATGCACGGCAGCACTGGTTCTGAAGGTGAAGGGGATACGTATAGACCAATGTAGACCGTCGTCCGCAGTGCAAACGAATGGGATTTATTGGCAAGCACCTTGCGCGCAACCTCCAAAGCTGACTGACGCCTCTGGACGTCTCTATCAAGGGCTTCCTTATATACTTATTAGGTTTTCCCTCCAATCTTGATAGGCGTTTAACCGATGTTAAGGCTATTCTTAGATGCCGCACTAGCTCATCTTAGCTTAACATGCAGGGGATATCGGCGGCCTTTATGAGACGCATGGACCGTCGCAGTGAACCATGTGCAAAGCTATCGTATGATCATTTGGATCCTTCCTTGTGCCATACTGCTTAAAAGGTACGCTTGAATCATAGTCGTCCGCTAGCGTAAATACCTGCATCCCGAGGTTTCATTTCACGCTCAACATGATACTGATCGTTGTCCTTTTAGTTCAACTCTTCGGATTATACCGAGCAACGGCCATCCCCCGCCTCTTGAACGATATCAGTTCTGACTGTCCCACATCCGGCTGGGTCTCTTGTCATACCTCGGGTACGCCATCCGATACATGTTGTACCGAATACCCGAGTGTACGTTATTCTTTTACATGCTTTTTGTACACTCCGTCGCTGAGTCGATTCACTCATCGCAGGGCTTGTTGTTGCAAACACAGGTATTCTTTCCCTGAGCACATGTTTACCCTAGCTATAACTGGCCATAATTTCGGAAGTTCTGGGACACTAATGTCGCTGGTAGCCCCCCCACCAGTTGGACCATCCACGGTGAGTGATATAGTTTGGCGGGCGCTGTCGCCGGATCTTATACAAGCCATCAGGCTTGTGGAACGACAAGTGGGTTTGTTGACAAGGATGCATGCGCTTTACGCTGACCGGTCTTCCAACAGCTGTGACGGCACATACGAGGAATATTGTGATTCATCGCGCAACTACGACATCTCCACGGTACGCGCCTTTCTCCAACATACCTTCGAGGGGGGTGTCGAGGTTACGGAATTCGTCTAGCTTCTGACAGAACAGGGGGCTACCTCTACATTGGACTACATACAACAATACTGGTTGAATGACGCTGGTACCAGTGAGGCACTTTGGAATGTATGTCGGGATTCAACCATAAGGGTGTCTCGCTGATAACAACCTAGCATGAATGGGCAGCGCACGGCACATGCTTTAGGTCAAAATTTATCACCTACCCCGTTGCCACATGCTTCTGATATAATGTTCTTAACAGCACACTTGAGCCTTCCTGTCTCCCATCTGGCAGCCCCCAGGGGGCCGAGGTGAGTTGGTGATACCAGGGGATTACAGACAATATTGACTTCATTTTGCGAAGGCTGTGGCATACATTCAGATTATTGTCAAGCTGTTCCAGAGTCTCCCCACGTACACTTGGCTCGCGAACGCTGGTATTACTCCTTCCACGTCCCAGACCTACACTTTGTCGGCTATCCTCTCCGCACTTCAGACAGGTTCTGGAGGGGTGAGTACATTTTCATGATGTGATGTTGGTCTCTGAGGTTGCATTTGCCTAGTACACCCCCGTTGTCAGCTGCTCATCCGGAAGCCTGAGCCAAATCAGTTGGTACTTCAACCTTCAGGGGTCGGCCATTGACGGCAATTTTATTCTCATCAGTGAGTACACTTACATCCTATTTCAGACCATGGTACTGATACTCACTTAGCGGCCCCATCTTTTGAAAGTAGCTCTTGCTCAAGTAGTGGTATCAAGTATCTTCCTAAATCAGGCTGAGTTTCATGTATTTCGAGCAATAGTATTTTTTAAGGCTCGCAAGTGGCAACCGAGTCTCAACCGACATGTCCCCTCCGATCAATCACCCGTCTCTTCATCTGTATATCCTACGGCCGACATTTTCCATTAAACAATATGCTTCAACGGATGGAATACCATCTGATACCCTTCGTGAGCTGAGTGTGGTCAAGACAACATCTGGGATCATCTCGATCACTCGAACCGCGGAAGAAATTTCCATTGTTTGTGAGGCTAAGCAGGATGCAGGTGAATGGAGATGCATCCAGATAGCAGGCCCAATGGAATTCGGTTCCTACTTTAATCACCTGGCCACGTTTCCTGTGGACTAACAGAGTGATAGAACTAACGGGCGTAATTTGCGCTTTGACAACACCTCTAAAGAACGCAGGAATTCCGGTCTTCGTGATTTCTACCTGGTAAGCGGCTGAGTCCTTCGAGCCCTGTTTATACATCGCTATATGCCTGGGGAGTCTAGGAACACAGACTACGTGCTGGTGCCCAAGGGGAGAATCATGGAGGCGATCCATGCCTTGAGCGCTGACGGTTGGTTGTTCGCCGAGGGCTCCTCCATTCGACCTTGATGCCAGAGAGCACCCGGGATTTTCCTAGTCGTAACAGTTGTTAGCGTAAGCTAGTTGGGTTACGGGAGCCATGGTCCACTGCAGTAACAGTCCACAACTTGCGTCAGGCGCGATTTCCCTCACGACGACGAACTACCCGCCATACGACCTATTGGTCCCAGTCGCCGTCTTTGATCCAGACTCGGACGTTACCTTGGCCAAGGTCCGCGTTCCTCGTCAACTTTGAGGGAACGGGGCCACTTGGACGTAGAAGCGCCGGCGACGTCCATGGCGGACGCATCCCATCTAACACCCCTACATCCTCGTCAGAAACGCGTGCTGCCCACACGTTCTCGTCGCGGTGGCCCAGGCATAGGAAGTTGTGATGTGGACCTCATGATTTTGGATGCACAGAAACGTCGACGTGCGTGTCTTCGGCTCCTCGTGGTTTCGCGCTTATTTTTTTATATTGCAGTTGACAACGAACCGCTCATTCCTGCCAATTCACCCTTCCTGTTGACGACGAACGCGGCGCTGCTCCAATCGTTGTCAGATTCGGCGAGCTTCGGGCTTAATACCCTGGCTAATCAGCGATACTTCGACCGATCTGACGTTATAAAGGCATATCGGGAACAGCTGAACATTCAGACTCCCGAATTCTCCCTATTATCCGAGGAAGCAACTGTCGGAGGGCGTTTCAGGCCTCGGTCGTCGGGAGAGGTGCGCACATTCAGGTCTTGTCTTGTGTGACACTTCATAATATTTGTTTCGGGTATCTCCAGCAGGATAATGCAGACACCTCCGATGCAGCATACGAGAAGCGACATCGAAAGTATGAATTTTTTGAAAAGCGCCAACGCCTGCGCGAGAAGGAGAAGTTGAAACACGAGCAGTATAAGCTTAAGGAGCGTATCGAACAGCTCAAGGCCATGGACAGCTCTGCGTTCCTTGGTTTGCCTGCTACGTCATTCTCTCCCCCATCCGCGGCAGACGAAGACAAACCGGTGGTCACTTTGTCTGACGCCCAGGACGGCGACGCACCGGAATATAGCGAAGGGGAGAGGCGCCGACAAGAAATGCTTGATGCCGCATCCATTCTCGAGGAGCGTTACCGAACTCTACTCCCTTCGGAGAAAAAGCTTGCAGATCTTAGAGGCGCCAACCGGCCCACTAATACGATCCGGCAGCCTTCTGAACCGTGTAGCCCGGGAGGAGAATCCAATCCCACCGGAAGGGAGTTACCAAGCCAGCTTTCGCCGAAGCCCACTGCTCCGACCATCATCCTAAAGATCAAGGTGCCGCAAACCCGTCACAAGGGAGTAAGCTCTCCCGGGGCTATTTCAAACCCTATCCATACTCCGTCGCCTACGAAGCCATTCTCGAAGGTCTCGTCAGATACACTATCTTTTTCTTCTGACCGACCTCACAAACGCCATCGGCGTGTCGACGATGCAGAATCTCCCTCTTCTATTGGCACTCCTGAATATGTTCCCACAAAGTCCCGGCATTCGCCCACACCAAAGGCCGAGCCTTGTTTCCTCATGCAATGGGCTCTTCGTAATCAGGCCGCACCGAATGTACGGAAAACGCAAAGGCATGTGACCGCGTTTGGCGTCAAAGTCCCACAGAGTTTGGAGGAAGTGAGGGACTTCGAGCTTCCCGAATGGATTCGGCCGCGTTCACCGACAATAATTAACGATGGGCCCAGGGATCCTAGTGTACCTACTCCCACATTACCCGAGTACCCATCAGCGCCTACCATACACCTTGCGCAAATTTAGTCGCACTCGTAGTTATCTCGTACTTTATGTTTATTAACGACGGAAGAAAGCACAGGGATATAAGAGATGTTCAAATGGCTGTATGGCATGAACATCAGCTAAATCAGAGCCAAGTGAGCATTGAGAGGCTGCGTACCCTGCCTAGTTGTTTTCCCCCGGATCACTTCCTCGACGACACTTAAGGCTCCTGTCTGTGCATTCAAGGGTATGTACTTATTTCGGCCAAGAACCAAGCGAGCGTAGGCTACGGGGAGCCGATGCGGGTCAGCGTTTCCGTCTGGAAGGTAGCTCGCATAGTCTCCGCCCAGTTCTTTCTTGGACTGCAGGCGCAACAAAGTAGCAGAATGGGCGCTCGGGGGAGCAAACAATTCATTCAGGTCTGTCCTGGGTCTCATTTCATGCTGCTTCGGAGACCCGAACCTGCGTCTCTTGCGCGGAAGCGATTTGAGGACACCGGGTTGGTCCGCATGGCTGATGTCCAGTTCTCGAACGTCTGTAAACCATTTCTCAGTCGCATGATCTCTTTTCCGCGCAGACCGAGCTGAGACAAAAGAAGTGGCCCCTGGCCGTAGGGGGGCCGGAGCTTCATTAAGAAAATTTTGTTCCGTGTCAGCATGAATCCTTGACTGCGTTCTTTCACTTAAACCTAGACGGAAGAAAGAGGTCGATAAGATGAACCTAGAAACACTCGTTCGAGGCATACGTGATAGTATCGAAGAGGGCTTGCGGGCACCCCGGGGATGGCCAGATGTCGTCGCCACTGCCGTCGCATTCACGGCTGCGGTTTTTGATGTCAGTGCGGGCGGAACAGGTATGATAGAGCATATACGAACGTTTATCCTCAGCCGAGTTTTGGCTGAGCCGTGAAGTAAAACGCATTGAGCGCCATGAACGTGTCGAGAGTATTACACGGTGTTGCAGCATGGCAAATAGCAAGACGGTAAATTTTGGCTGCTTTGGGACATGTCATAACTCTCTTATGCACTCCATCTGGTCTCGTCTCATCATCAGCTTCGTGCTTGTCTTGATCCTATTCCCCGTGTTTACTTCACAGGTCTTCATAGTATGGCCTTGGTACGACCGAGAATGGACCGTCGAGCTCATAACGTTGCTCGCGCCATTCAAGTGAGGCTCTTCCCAGCTCGCCTGATCTTTCCATGACATATCGTGCAGCGTACTGGCGCTAATGTTACTGTGGAGCTACTACCTGTGTATTTTCACTGACCCTGGTCGGGTGCCTGATGGATGGGTTAGACTAGCTGCGTTTTCTTTCCCATTTGCCTGACACCTCGTTCAGGAGCCCGACTTCTTTGCTGGAGAAGGATACGAAGTCAAGAAACTTACAGGAGGCCCTAGATATTGTCGGACTTGTGAGAAATATAAACCTCCGAGGTCACATCACTGTAGACAATGCAATCGGTCGGTCAACATGTTTGTCGTACATTCGCATTTCTGACTTGCGCTATCTAGATGCGTGCTACGGATGGGTCTGTGCTGCTTTATTGCTGGTGCACTACATTCGTCATCATCCCTTTGTAGATCACCACTGCCCTTGGGTGAACAATTGCATTGGTCACTTCAACTACGGCCATTTTGTTCGTTTCTTGTTCTACGTTGATGTCACATGTACCTATCATCTAGCCATGGTAACTCGGAGGGTTATGGTCATGGCTGCCATGAACAGGAGACATTATGTGAGTCTTCCAGCAATCAAGATCTCCCCGTGTTGATTCGTCCCTAGTACGATTTGACAGCCTTTGAGTTCATCTGTATTATCTTGAACTACGTGTTCGTGGTACCGGTCATCCTGGCCGTCGGTGCTTTCAGGTTGGTTTTCTTTGAGTGTAGAAGCCATAAGCTGATGGTGCATATGAAGCTTATACCACTTCTATAATTTAACAAGTAATACCACCACGATCGAGGGATGGGAGAAAGACAAGGCCACTATGCTCAAACGCAATGGCAAGATACAAGAGGTAGGGTCGTTTGCATCCGAACGTGCAGTGACTCATTCCAGGCTTAGATTAAGTTTCCCTATGTATGTGAGCGAAGTTAGAAGTCGAGAGTCGCTGACTTCTAGATAGGACTTAGGAATTTGGAAGAACTTGGTCTCCGTCTTGGGCAGAAATCCGCTTCTCTGGTGCTGCCCCTCTGTCCCTAACGGTACTGGCCTAAAGTTCCAGCCGTCAATAGGAGTTGGTAAGTGCTGAGAACTTTTGCATCCACTGGGTACTGGTACTGTGAATAATCACGGGACAGGGGCCATGCGTTTCCATGCTCGTCCCTGTTGGTGCCCTTTGTCCCCTCGTGATTTGTGCAAGTAATTGAGAGCCATTTTTCTGTCTTTGCAGGCCACGATGTTGAGGCATGGCCGCCAAGAGACCCAACCCTAGAGTACCAGCAGCCCTTCAAGCTCCCCGATAGTCCCTGGACTTATGAAAACGGTGACTTTAATCCCGCCCTTCGCCCCTCCAATGGACGCTCACGGCCTATTGACGGACGATCGTCTACTCGAGCTTATACGTCTGCGCTTCCACCATACCATCCAGACTTTGAGGATGATGCTCCCCCGCTTCAGTCTTACTCTATAGAGACAGACGCGGATCTCCAAGAAGAACACCAAGGACTGAGGGTGCGGCGTGGATCAGAAGGCTATGAAGTCCGTTCCGTAAATAGGGAGGAAATGCTGAGAGAGTATATACAGAGTGAGGTGGAAAGAACGGGACGATACCAGACGTACGAACCCGAGGACGAGTACGTCGAGGATCATGAAACGGACTCTAGGGATGAGTGTACTGCGGTACTGGACGACGATATGCCATTAGCCCTCAGGAACTGAGGGATCTCATCTATTGCACAATGGAATCACTATATAGTGTCTTGATAGAGTAAAAGTTACAGTGAAGGGATACACCATTAAGTAATAAGGGATTAGATACCAGATACCAGGACGACAGCGAGGAATTATGGGATATCCAATCAAGTGGTCGTTATCCTTTCCAGGTACACTTTCCAAACATGACCGCCCTTTTCCCCTACCTCTAACACGTTCGTACCGCTCTGCAATTCCACATCCCAAATCCCTTCTTGTTCGGGCTTCCCATCGACGGGTTTGCCATTCAATGCAACTTGAATGCTCTCGCGTGATGGGGTAGGTGCCTTGGAAGCCTTCTTTCCTGCCGCGTCAGATTTCTTCGCCCCCGTTTTTGCCTTGGCCTTCGAGTTCTTGGGTGGACGACCACGACCACGTTTCTTTGGCAACGGTTCCTCTTCCTCTTCTTCCTCAAGATCGTGGGCGTCGAAGTCTTCATCGCTACTATCTCGCTCTTCCTCTCCGAGAAATTTGATTTCTGCAATAGTCAGGGACATCTCGGCGTGACCAAGTTTCATAGCCCACGACTTAACACCATCACGATAGTCCAGCCAGAAGGATCTTTCCCGTGGCTTCACAGTGATGAAAACCTCCTTCAGGGGCCTGTGCCCAGTCAGTGATGGAGCAGGCGATCTCGAGACAGAGTGTGCATTGCGAAGTTGGTTGACTGAGGGTGCTACTGGAGCGATAGGTGCCGCGGGTTTGGGAGCAGCGACGGGCTGGGTTGTCGTTGGGTGGTACGTCGCGTTAGGATAGTGCGTGTACTGCGGAGTGGATGAGTGCTGAGATTGTTGCTGAGATGCGGATGTGTTGACTCTGGACGATGATACAACAGTAGTAGGGGTGGGGGCAGGGGTTGATACGCGAGAAGAGTCAGTGGGAGCAATCGTTGCCGAAACGGGGGTTGGTGTCGTAGTAGGCTTTGGTGCGAGAGATTGAACCACGGCAGCCCCAACAGGCTGAATAGAGGTTGTTTTGGGCAATGACTCGACTGCCTGGATGGTACTCTTGACGGCGGTGCCAGAACCAGGTAGTTTCAATGTTAAGGAACTCGTGGAGTCCTGTATGTGTTTCATACCCGAGCTGTCCGCTGACAACTGCGATGCGGCCGTGACGGATGGCACGCCCGGAACTTTTAGTTTGATTTTTCCGGGCGTTTTTGCATACCTAGCGAGAGCGTGCGGCGGCGGCAGATCAGACATGAGTTGACGGAAGTAGTCCTATCATAAGTGTGAGTTTTGTAACATGAAAGCGAAGGCCAACCAACCCGGAGAGTGATAGCGTCCTCCCATATTTGACTGTGATCCTGGTTGAATTCGAGGGCATTTGAAAATACGAGTTCAACCTCGTTGGCGAATTCCTCGGAAGTAGTATATTCCTTGCGTTTTAACCGTTTCTGTAATGATGATGAGGGCAACTTCACACCAATGTGTCTTTTGGACATACGAAAATATACTCCAGACACATTGGGCGTTTGATTTGCTTATAGTATGACGGATAGTCTTTCTTCGATGGCATCTCCATGAACACATCAGAGAGGACGCGATGTCTGGAGAATGGAATTGAGTAAAAGGGGCAAAGAGAGATGCGCAGCTCACGTCTCCTCGTCCGTTTTCTCTATGAGCTTTTGAAGCCTTGATTTCAGCAGCCTGTTCATATTGGGTGGCTTGTTCTTCTTCTTGTCGTCGTCACCCTCACCCTCTGGTTTCTCCTCGCCGTTCTCGTCATGGTCGCTGTTTTTCTTCACTTTCTTGCCTGTCAATTTGGTGAACTCCTTGTTGGCAAGTTTCTGTAGATGTGCCAGGGAAGTGAGCAGTGAAGACGTGAGGGAAATACTGACGAGCAAAAACTTGGCATCTAACCAGATTTGACTTTCCTTCATATTGTATCGTTTGGCGTTGGTGAAGCACAGCTCGAAGTCCTGCCGAACGTCGTCGAGGGAAGGGTAACCGTCTTCATCAATTTTTTTCTTAATGTCGTCCAGGCAAATGGGATGGACGATGACGTTGTAGTAGTCTGGATAATGGCGTTTGGAGGGGAGTCGCATGAAAGCTGGAGAGCATATGTTGCCTCTAAATTGTGGTTGCGAGCCATTTGTAGAACGGTCAGGAAAGAAAACGGGCAAAGCGGCGTGGTTTGTAACGCACTCTTTATTGACTGCATCCTTGACCGTCTGCCACCACTTGGTTGCCTGGTCCCTCAACACACCTGCATCGATGACGTCGCCTTCCATATTGTGAAAAACCGCATCTCCGTCGCTGGTGTTTGTTGTCGTGGATGGTCGAGCTGCTGGAGTGGTCGCCGCTTGGGGCGCGGGGAGTTCTCTGCGTCGCTTCATCCGAGGGCTGTCCAAGTCGACTTCACCGGCCAATGCCTCCAACTCTCGCTTCATCGTCATTCGAAAGATACTGTTCTTCTTGTCCTAGTACCCTCAAGCGAATATTCCTGGCGTTGAAGGAGACGACGGAGAACTGCCCATTATCTTGAAAGCGCTCCAGCCACGCTCTGTCGATTGACGGACGCACAGGTCACGTGATAGTTCTAGACACATAATCTCATATACACCGTTTGCAACTCCTTTCAGGCCCCCATGTTGAGGCTGTCTACGAAGTTTCTCACTTTCCTGATAGCCTCTTCGTCGGTCTTCCATACGCTCCATTCTCCCATCCCCATGTCGTCAGGTCGGTGTGCAGAACGACCGTCTACCCATTTCCCGCCGCTCAGGTGGATTTCCTTCAGCCCGTGCGATAGGAGAGCGTCGCACAATTTTGGGATGGTTAATATGTTGACACCAGAACCGGGGAGAACCCTTATAGACAATGATCTAGCATTGTCGAACATCCACGCCAAGATTTCCAGGGCTTCCGGAGAGCCTACATTTCTACATTGACCGCTTGGAATGAAACATTAGATTCATGCTTCAAGACGCTGATGACTGGTGGGCCCACCTTGTCAGTACCCTTGTGATTCCAGTCATATTGGACAAAGTTTTCCAGGCTTCAATAGATGAGTGAGCCCCCAGTACAGACTTTAAAATGGCACGGTGCACCATTCTTCGGGTCACGAGTCATATCGAATGCACGATGAAAACAGACTACATTTCAAAGATCGTCTCAATTAGCAGATCGCAAAGCGACTCACCTTCCAGTGGTAGCGCTACCGAGACGAGTCTGTCCGAACGTCAACATGCAATTTGGCAAAAAAAAAAGTGTTAACGCTTACTTTCTGACCAGACCTTCGTCTACATCCCCAACAGCAGTAAGTGCGCCAAAAACGACACCTTGGACACCATACGCCTTAAAAATAGAAATATCTTGGAGCATGACGTCCACTTCTTCTTTGCTGTACACAAAGTCACCCGTACGAGGCCTGACCATTGCCTTACCATGATGGTCACCACTCGCCGACTAAGCAGAACTGAAAGAAACGCGCACCATTATGGGAACACTTGGGACAATATTCTTTACAGATCGGAGTAAGCCGAAGCTTGGCGTAGTTCCTCCTCCATAGCCCAGATTAGCGCATAGCTCAAGACGGTCTGCTCCTCCCCGAACTGCACTATGGAGAGTCGTGAGTCGATTGAATCATGAGAGAACATTCAGCACGAACGCCACGGCCGACTCAACGGAATCAATGCATACTTCAATGATTATCCTCGAATGTTCGTGATCTGCACTGTCCATTTCCCTGCAGCATACATATACTGGGACCTGATCGATCTTTGATACGAATGGTTCAACAGAACGAGCGTGTTTCGGTCCTTTCCAAGAATGGTATTCCCCGTAGCAGTACACTTGGCTACGTACATTACTCGTTTAGCTGAATACACGGTTCAAGTCGGGGTAAGTACAAGAATTCTTGTTAAAAGTATTCGATGTGCGTCCGTCAAGTCATCTCTTCGTAAAATTTGATCATCCTCTTCACGTCTGGGCACAAGGCCAGTCGCACCCTCTCCGAGTCTCCAAAGATGTTTGCACCTTTTAGTTCAGCCCACATACCAAAGCCCCCGCTGAATGGGTGGGAGGATTCGCTTGAAGTCATTGCACTAAAAGTGTGTGCTCGAATGATCCGAGACATGTTGTCCTTCTGAATGCTCCATTTCAATTTGTGGACCACCGGTAAAAGAGAGCGGGAGACGGAAAGTGTAGATGACTCGACGTCTGGTAAGACGTGCGAGTAATAGAGCGATTTGAGCGCAGTAGGCGGGGACAATCGGGTACGCAGATAAGAGGACAGTAAAACCTTGGTATGTGTCTGCCGAACACGCAGACTATTCATGTATTGTCCTGCAGCCTGCACAAAATATGAATGACGCGGAAGTGATGAAGGAAGCTCTGGGATACTTGCGTCGGGAGAGTAAAGGTAGTCGCCGGTGCGCAGTCTCCTTTCTATCTGCAGTCCACGAATGACACCGCGATGGACAAGCTCCGGAATAGTTGGTCTAAGAAGGATGCCCTCGGGGCTCCTACCAAAAAGCGAATGTTGGAGGCGCGAAGGAACTACCACTGTTAAGCGTGTGTGGTGGAGCACCGGGTCAGCCGTTAACAAGGCGAACTGTTTGGAAACACGCGACAGCGCCGTGAGGTCTGGGATGTCCAAAAATGAGACTACACGGCAAGTCAACCGACGCGTCATCATCGCATGAATGATAAGGAACGTACAGATGTGAAGTAAAACTTCCTGTGGCAGGAGCAGCATACGGAACGATCGTTGGAGACTCGGCAACCAGTCGGGCTGCAATGCTGACTCAGCGTATCTTTGTAAGCACAGCGAGCTGGCTGGCCTCGGGGTGCCAGTCCAAGCTTGTGAGGATCATATGCTCGGCCAATCCTATGACGTTTCGAGTGTGGTTTGAATGATGCATTTGATTAGTTGCAGCTAGTCACCATGATGGCAAATCAAATCCACGTCCCGATGGATATCGGTATGAGCTAATGAACACGAGGGAATCGGTACTAAGCACTGCTTGTCCCTTCCAGCCACCATGGCATATCGCATTCTAAACAGCGAGAAAGCTTGGACACCGAGGCTTCTCCACAGAAACGGAGGAAACATGTGCAAGAAAACGAGTAGCGTAAGCAGGATCGATCCGTTACTGTTCCGAAATGAAAGAAAATCCTTGAATGGAATGTCACATCGTCGACGTCGTCTTCTCGACATTAACTTGGATGCCCGACACAGCCCTGGTTTCATCAACATCGCTCATGCTACTGCGCCCCGCAGGGGATCCCGTCTCAACCGAATTGTACGCCGGGGCCGGACTCGTGTGTTCAAGTGAACCGAGGGTCCGAGAACTGTCACCAGCAAAACCCATGCCCGATTCGAAATGCATCTCATCCAGTTCGACGTCAGCCGCCTCAAGATCAGGTTGGATGCTCCCGACGGTGCTTAGCATGATATTCGAGGCAATGGTAGACCCGGGGCCGCGGTGGCGTATCCCAAGCCCTCCCCGCTTCGCATGGGGCAGGCCATTGGACGAAGTGGTCACCCCAGATTTGGTGGCGAACGCACCAACACCCGTTCCCTCTGAATGGGAGACTGTCTCTGCACCCCGTTCTCTCAGATCCAGGATCTAGAACACGGTGAACACGGTGGCAGATATTGACATAAACACGCTCACGAGACGACAGGCGAGCAATGGCGCCATCATGACGCTGAGGGGGATATTCAGCGCAGATATGACCTGACGCGGTCTGGATAGCCATGCGGGTGAGCATATCTGAGAGGGGTGCCGCGGTGGCACTCACTGAAGGTAAAATATCCCATTGATCTGTCACAACTAGTGAGTCATCCTAAACCTGATTTGTCTTGATGAACTCACCAAATTTGCGATAGAGATCAGGATATAATAAAAGACGCCTGTGGGGAAACATCACTGAATCCATCGACACGCGCGCACATGTACTACATACCCTCGCGAAGGAAGGTCTGGATGAGCTTACTACTTGCCCCTCCATTCCTGATACGAATACTGAAAGCTTTCCAAACTGTCATGGCCGTGACAAGCGTGTCGAACGAGAGCGGCGCGAGCTTATCTTATATATAAGCATGGAAACCTCAAACCCCAAGGAGACGCACAAAAAATCCTGTGTAGTGCATATTTAGCTAGCAGTCATATAATCGATGGGATTTGTCATTACCAAGTAGGTGGGCAGAGTGTGGTTTCGACGCCGGAAAACAAGGACCCTGAACCGGATGTTGATGACAATGCACAATTGGTTGCGGTAATCTTTCACTCACATATGGGGGGGTGACGAAGGCCAAAACTAGCCCCGAAGTCAATAATTAACGGACAGATATGTGTTTCGACTTTACTGACGTGTCATTTGTGATGCATCCACGTAGAGCTGGTATGCAACGACACCGGCTAGGGCACAGACAAGGCCCAGAAGAAGGTATACGTTGCGATTGAAAAAGGCATATGTACGGATGAGCAGAACAGCTAGAGTTATCCTTAGAGATCAAAATCTGAGCGTTACGCAGATTTAAGACTGACACTCAGATCCAACTTGGTTCCACATCGCCAATGCGACCGGAATCTGGTAATAGGAAACAATAAGTTTCGCTTCAGAATGACGGGGACAACTTACCTTGTAAATTTTTTCGCAGACCTCTTTGGTGTGATTTGTAACGAAAGCGTACAAAAGGTATGGTACGACTACGATGACCCAATAACTTATTGAAGTTGTAAAAACGATAGAAAGGGCAATGAGACAGATGTCACGCACCGACAAAAGAGGTATGCAACTTTGACTGGCGTCCAGGTGGTCTTCCAAATCTAAGGTTCCTTAAATGAGATACATGAGGGCAGAAAAGGGCGACATACGAAACGCCATTCTCTGGGAAGGCTGATAATCCAGTCCCACACGACAACAGCGTCTGTCGACCGTGAGCGTGAGGCTGGATTTACGCGCATGTATGCAGCGTATAACGACTTACACATGCCTAGGATGAGATCGAAGTGGTCAGTTGCCGAGAAATGTGATTGGTCGACTCACAGCAAAAATAAACCTGGGTGCTGAAAACGGACTGAGAAGAGCAGAGAGGGGCATTCTGAAGAACACTGACACATAAATGAAATGCTGAGCAGTCTCGACTGTGTCCCCCATCGTGTTGAGGAGTGAGAGGAACAAGAATGGATGTGGGGAGTGGGGGTGGAAGGGCGAGAGGGGGGGGAAGGAAATAACG
>JBBPUA010000225.1:0-25368 GCA_038094355.1 Afroboletus lepidellus | reverse complement strand
CCTCGGACGCCGGCGCGACCTCGTCCGCCTCGGTCACGCGCGCGAGCCGCCCGCATGTCGATCGCGACTGCGGCAGGGACGTCAGGAGATGGTACAGGTCGACGAGGGGGGGACGCACGTCTTCCCACGGGAACGTGGGCGAGGGGATGGGGAGATACGCGTCCCGCGAACCCTGAGCGGGGCGTGTGGGCGTGTAGGCGTCGTCGATGGCGCTCCAGCGGGCGCGGTGACGCCGTGCGCGCGTGGGAGAGCACGACCAGGGCGGCGACCCTGCGAGCGCAGCGCAGAAACCTGGCGACGCGTCAGACGCGTTCGATGGACATCTCGGGACGCACTGTGTTCGTACGGAAACCTGTACAAAGGATCCGGCGGGGAGATGGGGATCTCAAACGACTACAGGGCTGGATCGATTCCCCCGACCCACAGGAGAAAACGGGACACTCGCCGGCTTGGGTTTCACGATCAACTTGAGCGCTCTGGCCAGCGTCATGCGTGTTCGCAAGAACAGTCAAATGAATTCCGTTCCGTTGGACGAGGTACAGGATTCCAAAATTACGCATGGGCATGTCCGTCCCACAACTACGAGCTCGGCAGATTCGCCGCCGACCTCTACTCTAGAGAGACGTACGGAAAACGACCACGTCGGCCCGTGCGCCTGCTCAGCATCAAAACGACGCCTCGCAGCGGGCCGACGCGATCAGGTCGATGTTCCACCAACGTAACGGGCCCTCGTCGTCGAGTCGAAACCCAGGGCCCTGACTAGTTGGTGGGTCGCAATCGCGTCGGGCATCTTGTCTTTCAAACGTCGATTCGGCATGCTTGCATATACAGAACCAACGCAAAAAAAAAAAAAAACCGCCAACCCACGCTGACCAACCCATTCCCCCGCCACCCCGCACCCGCGCCGGGACTTTTGTTTTCCAAACGCAAATCGGGAATGCTTCAATTTAAAAACCCACCCAAAAAAAAAAAAAAAAACGCCCATCCAGCGCTGACCAATCCATTCCCGCGCCACCCCGCAGTGTCGTCGTTCGCCCGAGGACACGCGATCAACCCTACGCGCACCGCGGACCTGCCCCCCAGCCACTCCTCGTTATCTCCAGTACCCCACAGAACAGCCCCTCCGGACCCCACCACCCCCCTGTCGCCCCGTCGTCTCCGCGGCCCATGGCGATGGTTGGAATGGAACCAGCGGAGATGAACGCGCACGCCTCTCGCTCTCCCTTTCCCCTGTCATTTGAATGGGCAGGGACGCGATCGGAGGCTGCGCCGTGCCCGGCAGGACGGCGCATGGCCTGAAGCTCAGCTGAATGCACGTCTGGACCTCGCGCGCGTGACCCCATCGGGGGCGAACGCGGCCAAGGGGGTGCGCGACCGTCTGATGAGCCCAACGCGTCCCGCCGATCCAGTGCACGTCGACACACGCGCCGATCCCCTCCGCGCTCCTGTGCAGAACCGGCAACCATGCATGACGGCTCCAACTTGCCGCCTCCGCGGGCTTGGTCGATCCGCGGTCACGCCTAGCCTGGAGCCGGGCGGTTGGCGATAGAAAAACGCCGCGACGCGTACAGGTGCGTGCGTGCATCCGGCGTCCCCGACTGCCAATCCGTCGATCACCGGCTACCCATCGTGAGCCATCGCACCCAACGGGCGATCACGATAGCGACCCAACCCTCCTTGATCCCCGATCGCGTCCGCAAATAACCGCGTCCCCAGAACGTGCATGAAAAAGAATAACCATTCGACTAATAGCCAAAAGCCTACTTTTCGTGATGTGCGATTCCCAAAACAAAGAACGCGTCGACGTCGTCTAGGCCACGTCGTATGAAATGCTGCAGATAAACACCGTGATCAAGAACAGAAAAAGACAGACAATGCAGGGTCAAGCAAGAAAGAGGGAACGTGCACAACAAAAATAAAAGTAGCATGAAAGATGGGTGACAAAAGATGCAACAACAGATCTACGATAGATGTATACATGCTTGGGAAATGCGTGCGAGTGTGAGCAAGGGTATGTATCATACAGATCGAAAAGATGCGAAATCGGCGCCGTCCATGGAGCAACCAAAAAAAAAAAAAAAAAAGAGAGAGAGAGCGTCATACGTGTCATCACTCGCGCTTCGACATGGCGAATGCACCTTCAAACGTCACGGGCTCGCCAGGATGTGACGTCGTCCGCCAGTTGCCGACAAAGTTTTGCCCGCCCACGACGTAGCCGGTAAAAACCCACACACCGAGCGCTGCACCTGTAGCATGGGTCTACGACAAGTCAGAAGACGTGACGGCCCGCTTTCGAAGCGAGGGACGTAAACGACAACTCACAGGAACACGGATGAGCGCCACGAGCCCATCCCATTCGCGAACGCGACCGTAAAATTTGTAGTGATGCCAAGCCTGTCCGTGCCGATAGTCCGTCTGACAACAATCGTTATCGCCAATGACAACACAGATAAGCAGCGACGCACTTCGCCAACGAGGACGGTATCCAGAATACCGTCACACTTGCGCGTGATCTCGAGCTCACCCATGTCCACATCCGCGTCATCGCTCGAATCGTCGTCTATCTCATCGTCCTCCTCGCTGTCGTCCACCAGGAGCGAGTCAACCTCGGCAAGATAGCGCATGTCGTTCTCGCGCAAGACAATCTCGGACGTCCCACGGTACTCGCACCCACGACACTTGCTCTCATCGTGTAAGTCAGGTCCCCCGACAACGTATTCGTGGTACGTCGAGGTCCTCTCCTGACACGTGATAGTAAGGCCGTGCTGAACGAAACGTCAGCAAAACGTCATCCGGTCGGATGGATTACACACCGTGACCTCCTGGAAGCGTGCAGAACTGTGGAACCATGCGTTCTGGATGCCGCCAGAGGGGGCGGGCTGATTCGGAACAACGTCCATGCAGTGGTATTCACGAAGACGCATGAAGACGGGGGCAGCAATCAGGCCAACGGACTGCTCGCTGAACGAGGAGGGCATCTGAGGGGTCTGCATCATGTTTCCGTACATGACATCATCCGGATACTACAGGGTGGTGAGACGACACGGCAGGTACAAGTGCACGTCACGCACCAGCATGCGGCCTTGCCAGAGACCAGAAAGAACGCCAGGTGTATAGTGCGTGCGTTTGAGGGTGACGGGGGTAAAGATGGAGCGGCAGTCTGCGAGGCGGTTCCACTCATCGTCCCATCGGGCACTCGGAGCGAGCTTTGCGCGAGCGTCTGGCGTAAGCGCGTCATAGTCCTTGATGTCGTTCCACCACTCCCAGGAGGAGGTAGGCACGAACCTGGCGACCTTGTGCTCGTTGAGCTCCTGGACGTCCTCCTGGGTGGGGCCGATCATGTGGAGGCCAAGCTGTCCGGCGTGGGCGCGCGTTCTGGGGAGGTGGGGAGGAACGCCGACAGGAAAGACCTCGCGATGGGCAAAGTAGATGAGCTTGGCCGCAACGGAAGCGAGGGGAATGACGAGCCGAATCTTGTTGATGTGGTAGAGGGACATGGTGCCGGTGCTGGCGTAATATTGTGGGTAGCGGCCGTGCACGGTGAGGAACGAGTGCGGGGGTTGCTCAGCACGGTCAGGTTGGGCGTAGTGGGCGTGTGGAGCGAGGCAGGCGGCATACTGGAGCTCGGTGAGAAGGGGGCCGAGAAGAAGCCAGAGGGGAGCTTACGCGGACGGGCATGAGAACGAACGGCAAGATGAGCCTGGTCATCTGGGCACGTTGCTGGGGCGTCTGGGCTCTGAGACGGTCTGCAGGACGTTGAGGCGAGAAGAGAGAGGACAAGGGAAGGCGCACCTTCTGTGGTGGTGAGCCAGAGGAGCCAGATCGCGAGCGAGTTGAGCTCGCTCTCGGCGGGCCATCCGTCGACGGCGTCTTCGTATAGGCGATCGCGGACAAAGGCATCGACGAAATCGGGGAGGCCGGCTGCATCGAGCTGGCAGCGGTTCTTGCCGTCGTTCTCGAGGAGCATGGCGAACGAGGTCCAGAGGGCAGAGCGGACGCCGGGAGCGCGGATGTCGCGGCGACGGATGCAGCGGAGGGCATCGTAGTTGGCGCGGAGCTGGGTGCAGCGGCCGGGGGCGTCGAGGCGGCCGAGACGACGGGTGGGGGCGGAGTCGTCGAACGAGAGGCGGAAGAGGGAGGCGTAGAGATGGGCGTTGAACCTGGAGCTGAGGGCGACGTAGAAGTGCCGGGCGGTGAGGAGGAGGGGGAGGAGCGCGGAGGGCGGGGCAGCGACGTCGAGGGCGATCTTCTCGAGGAGCTCGAGGGGGAGGCGGAGGAGGGGGGACATGGCTGGGGAATCGAAGCCACCCTGACGGTAGATATGGGCCAGGCGCAACTGCGCTTTTTTCGCTGCCAAAGTTCGCCGCTGAACCGCCCCGCGACGACGGGCGATGGGAAAGGTACGTAACGACTTGGCCAGCGCTTGTCTTGTCCGGCATAAACGCCGTCTCCGGTCAGAATTGCCATTTCGGGAACACCGGCCGCCGTGTCCGACGCGAATCTTCTCATCGGTAACCCCTCCTCTTTGCCTCCTTCTGTGGCGTCTCGTGGGACCATCAATCTCACCCGGCCCGGCCGCTCTGGGTCGCAGTGCCCTCGTCCGCGCGTCTTATCGAGTCTTCTCTCGCCTAGACATCACCCTCGATTACATTCATTTCCGTGACAACCCTCCTCCTACGCATTGACGTACTGAAACCCGTGTCCCTTGGCGCCGGTGGGAATCCGGTCTATCAATACTCGCCCCAGCGACTCCAAACCGTTTTATACGCCACCCCCTCGTGTGAGCTTGAAACATATAGATAGGCACAGACAGCTGATCGCCGTCCGTCGTCCCGGATTGCCAAGTCGTGTCCCAGCTCATGTCCTGTTCGCCCAGATTGGCGCGGTCTTCGGACCCGGCTCTATCTTTGCCCCCCCCGCCCGCGATCGACAAGGGTATCTCGTCCAGAGCGGACGGAATCTGTCCCTTCTAAAAGCTATCTTGCCCGAGAACCCGCAGCCCTACTCCCTCGTTGCCAACACATCTCCTTCTTGATCTCCATCTAGTAGATTCAGTCCCTAGGTAAAGCCCGTTCACGTTTCATGTTGCCTGAGAATTTCCGGTTCATACTCTCGAGTGAACGGCGTTGATGCAGCATGCGACGCTGTGCAGCTTTCTTTTGAGCCAGCTCGTCGCGTCGCCTCGTCCTCTCGTCCCCATCGTGACAGTGTGAAGAACCAAAGATGGAATCCTGCGCAGGCTCTTCTGCGAGCGACATCGAACCCTGTTGGCGCGTATCGTCCAGCCCATCGCAGACGATCGCACCGCATCGAACACAAGGGCCTGTCATACCCGGACAGGGCGCGTCGGAGGGTGCAAAGAAGTCTTCCAAATTAGGTCAAATCCTCCCCTGAAAAGGAATGTGACTCTCTCCGCTGGGGGATCGTCACATCGGACGGCCCGTAGCGCACTCGAAAATCCATATAAAAGACCTCACCGTCGCGATTCCCTCTTTCTTTGCCCCATCCATCATCCTCATGCAGTCCTCCACGACCGCCCAGTCTTTCCATCCGTTTGCCGACGATTACAGTCCCCCCCGATCGAGGACGACCGCTGGCTCCATCTGGGCCCCGCAGCCGCAGCAGCTGGATGCAACCTGGCCAAACACCATCGACACGTTTTCCCGGGATGCAGAAAAAGTAGCCCTAAGGGGTCTCCGGGGCTTTCATCCCACTTTCGGGAGCGAAGACGTGTTCGGTCCCGTTGGAATCGTCGGCCCACCACGCAAAAGGGATATTGGCACCATCGGCGACGGAAGGAACAGGCAGAGCCCCGAACTCGACGACGATGTGCCGTTTGTTTCGCCCCATTTTCGGCGCATATACTCACCTTTTTCTTCGTTTAGCACGTCGAGCAGCTCTTGCGCGCGCTCAATCTCAATTCCCCTGCGCCGTGCTCCCAACAGCCTGCGATGGCGTTGACGAGCGAGCCGGTCAACTTGTCCGGCTCTCCAGACGTGTCTCCGAGCTCGACCACCTCCGCGTTGTTGACCCCCACGGACTTGTCGCCTGCCAAGACCACGTTTGACTTGAAGATCACTCCACCGTACGAGGTACAGTCCGTACCGTCTAGCGTTTCGCCATCCTCTCTGCTGTTCGATCCCGGCTCCCCCTTGAAGACGCGCGACTTTTTGTCCGCCGTCAATATTCCCCAGTCGCGTCTTTTGGAGCCCCCTGTGGCGCTACCTTCGAACGGATTCCCGTTCTTTGAGCAATTTTCGGAGAATACTTCCCCTGCGCTTGGCGCTCATGCTCTATACGACAGCGCGTTTCCCCACCTCGTCCGCCGATCGGACCTGTCCAGTGTCTCGTCTTCTGCGTGGCGCAACCAGCAACAGGTGCCAGAGTGGCGGAGGGCAGAGGAAAAGGCTTTGAGCGATTTTTCGCTTGGTCTACCAGGCGACGACGCTCTGAGGAGTTCCCCCTCTCAAACCGCCTTTGCCCGTCAAGGGTCTGTAGGGGCGCATTCCCACGAGGTGCAACTTCTTCCGTTGATTCGAATTCATGTAGACTGAATTATTCACCCAGCCGATCAACTTCTTGTCGCTCCTTCATCCCTCCTCGTCTCCGCCCTATCATGTTTTCGTCGCCCGTATCATCAAGTCGTCGGATCAGCAGGCCTCCATATTTTTGCAGCAGAAACTCAAGGTCGCTGACCTCGAGGAACGACACAAGATCATAGATGCCATATGCGCGCGGGGCTTTGAAATGATGTCCCATCGGTATTTATTCATTATTACGAGAGGCATACATATCTGACGAGGTGGCGCTGCAGATTTGGGAACTGGGCCGTTCAGAGGTGTCTCGAGGCCGCTGCGACTGCCGAGGAGCGGCGCAAGATCGTGGGTTGTATGAGGTTCGTCCTGTCCCTTGACGTCGGTTCTCGCGTACCAAGAACGGCCCCAGAGGTCGCGTGGTAGAACTTGCGACCAACTGTTACGGATGTCACGTCCTCCAAAAGGCGCTCGATTGCGAAGAAGATATTAGGCTGCTGATCGTGTCAGAACTTCTGCTTGGCGATCCCGCTCTCACGTTGGTGAACAAGCATGCGTCCCACGTCTGGAGCAAGGTATACTTCCGCCGTTATCGGTCGAGTTTGATGACGAATCACCCTAAGATCATGGAATTAACTTGGACCCCTCCGGCGCCACCGATCTTCGCTTAGTGAGTTATTTCCGTTTGCCACGCTTCTGTATGACCTCAGTTTCCCTGCAAGCGTCAATAAGTCGCTCAAAGGCAAGTGGGCTTCGCTTGCGTGTCACGAAACCGGGTCCCTCGTTGTTCAGGTGATTGTTCCATCCATTGACACGCTCACGTAGCTGATTCCCGCAGCACGCGTTCGAAAACCTGGAAGAATCTGCCAAGGATGGCATTATCGACGAGCTCCTGAATCAAGGGTCCGCTGTGTTCGGCGAGATCGCCAAAAACCAATGGGGATCGTATTGCATCCAACATAGTAAGCGTCGACGGCTAAGCGCACACGAACCCCTAACGAACGGATGCCAGTCTTGGAGCATGGGTCCCCAAAACATCGCCAGATGTGTTTGGATCATTTGATCGTCGACTTGCTCGACTATGCTACCAACGAGCAGGGGTTCAAGTCCGTCACCAAGGCCTTCAAAGAAACTGGCCCGGAGACGCTCGCAAGGATCGTGAAGAGAATGTGTGAGCCTGCCAAAGGGTGAGTGATACCCGATCCGTACGAGTGGCGTGCTGATCTCGCCTTGTAGTGGCCGTCGTGCCATGATTGTTGACCTTGCTCTGTCCGTTACAGGTAGCCAGCTCATTGCCAATGTACTGCCACAGGCAAGTCGTTTTACGTCTTTCGCTTCGGGAACGGTTGTTTCACGTGCCTTAGGCTGACAAGGATCAACGTACGATGCTTTATGAATGCATCCGCGGACACATTGTGACGCTCCGCGGGTGTAAGACTGGATCCAAAGTCATCTGGCTCTTGTAGGTTACCTTTTTTTTTTCCAGTGTTCGTACCAGGTCTGACTGTCTACGTAGTGACAGGATGGTTCGTGACGATCGTCCAGTCTGGTCTTGATGTTGTCGAGACTGATGATCCTACAAGCGCGCCTATTATGGGTACTGAGTTACTCTCAACGGCCAGCATCAACCATCTTGGTTCATGGCATCTTTTGCAACTCCATCTGTCGTCCGAACTCCCGGGATCCGGCCCACATTGGAAACCATACATGAATTTACGCACTATCCTGGGCTGAACCATCTTCCGCATCGATCTTGCAAGCTTCGCAGCAACGCTTCGACTATATTCGATCAAGCATTTTCACCACCACATTCTCTTCGACAACCGAAATACGCAATATCCTACTTCGATCCTACGCTCGGCCGCGCCGACCTCGCATTCCGCATTGCACGAAAGAACAATCTTCGCATCAAACTCTCAATCATCATTCGTTATTTGATTCATGCTTATTTGCATCGATCCAAGTCATGCGCGTTTCTTTTACTATTTACCGTGCGCCATCAGCTCGACGCTCCTTGTTTCGTATCGTCCACCATGCTGGGCACCCAAAAGGCTGAAGTGCGCTTCATGTTTATCCTACTTTTCGCTAGAATTTGCAGTCATCCTGTCAAGCCATCATTTGCATCACGTCAAGTCTTCCTAGCACATTGCATGTCCATAGCATTCTACTGTACCCACGCTGTCATTTGTGTAGTTGCAATATATTACCGAGCATCGCTCCTCAAGGTGTGCATACAGGGTATGAATGTCCTAGAATACAAGATGATGGTGGGGAATATGTGAACATGATCTCTAGGCCGCGACCTTGGTATCCTTTCTCAATGCCTCGCATTTTGTTTCCTGCGCCTCGGCGCGTTCGATGGTCTTTGTCAACTTTTCCTCGCGCTCCTGCATGCGCTGGTCCATCCCGAGCACCAGCAGACGGATTTGCTCCATTTGAGAGAGGGTGGTTTCGATGGAAGCCTGGGCCGCAGGCGACGAGTCGGACGCTTCCGAAGGCGGGGGCGGTGTCGCCGGCGTGCGATTCAAGAACGACGACCCCACCGTCCTCGCGACAACCGTCGCGGACGAAGGCGCGATATCCAACGCCGTCTAACCAACCATCAACGCCAGATCTCATCCAAAACTCAACGACATCACCTGCCAATGTTCCCCCGCAAGCCTCGCCAGCGCCTGTTCGAGCGCCCGCTCCCGCGTCCTCACGCGTTCCAATTCGGCCATACACCGCTCGTTTTCACGCTGCGTCCCCTGCAGAATCAAATCGAGATTCTTGTATTCCTTTTCGAGGGCGAGGATGGTTTCGATGGGGGGACGAGCCGCGAGTTGGGTTTGGAGGGTGAGGAGGGATTGTTGGAGCTACGCGGGGTGAGTTTGGGGGGTGGAGCAGAGGCAGGAACATGCCTTGTCGTTTTCGCGTTCCTTGTCGAGGAGTTGACGACGGAGGTCGGATTCGGAGGATTCGTGGACGACGGGGAGGTCGGAGGGGTCTGGGGAGGAGAGGGAGAGGGAGGTGCGGGGGTAGGTGCGGGTGCTTTGGGCGCGGCGCATGGCGGACATGGGGGGAGGTGTGGGGTGTGGCGGTGTCCTGCGTTTTTCGTTCTTCGCGTCGTCGGTCACTCTACCCCGAGTGATGGCTGAAACTGTTCTTCACGAGGAATATCAGCTTTCGCTCGGGGTAGAGCGACGCTGCTGACAGGTCAGGAGATCACTTGGCGTCTGTGGCACGCAACCAATGGCCGAGGTTGATCCTACCCCATGCAACACGGTGAACAGGTGGACTGCCGGAGGCCTTCCAACGGGCCGGTTGCCCTCGAGTGGGCCCTTGGCGTCGTCGGCATCTGGACCGGGGCTTATCGAAGGACGTCCCTGCGCGTGGGGAGGACCTCGGTCGTCAACCGGCCACACATCCCTGGTCGGTTCGGTGCTGCCCTGTCTCTCCAAGGTCATTTCCAGACTGGCGTTGCCCTCGGCGAGTCTTCTCTGACGTCGTCAGCTGGTCGGTTCGGCGCTGCCCTGTCTCTCCAAGGTCATTTCCAGACTGGCGTTGCCCTCGGCGAGCCTTCTCTGACGTCGTCGGCTAATCGGTCCACGGTCCCATTTGTACGATATCAATGATCGTGCCCTATGCTTGTTCATCACGACCGAATCACCGGACGCAGAAGCATCATGCCTTGCTCGGCGGTAGCGAGTCTGGACCGCGTGAACGCGTCCCCATTCGGGTACGCTACGCCCGCGACCATTTAGGCTCTTTTCGTGCTCGGATGGACGTCCCGATTGTTTCGTCACGCCTTTTTCGGTACGCCATTCAGTCCTCATCACGGTCATGGGAGCAAGCCCCTGGATTACTGATTCGCAAGGGACGCTACAGGGTTCACCGGAGCACGACCATCCACTCAAACCACCGTCGTGGTGCCTGAATGATGCTATGTACAATCAAAGGCCATCGAGACGCCACCCTGCTTCTCACCACACTCTGGACCTGTGGACGCGTGCCTCGACAGTCAGCCAGGGACCAGGGTCATGGTACGAACGGTCCAGCTCCGTTACGCACATCCCCCTTTCATCCACTAGTGGCTCGATCACGTCTCTTACAGCAGCGCGCCCTAGATGTGACCGGGCCGAAGCTGTTGTAGACCCCTCGAGGCGTTACATACTCCCCGCCCGGGAATAAACTAGCGGTTATTTCAACTGGAAAAATTCACGTTTGCCCCAAGGACCCACGCACCTATTTTCAGTTTAGCAGCAGGAACCATCAGTGCGACGCTGTCGCCGACTGCTCCGCGGCAGCGGCGTATAGAGTTTTGCCCAGTCCCAGCCCGATGAATACAAAACGTCGTTCTCGGGCACGTCGGGAGGTGCTCCCCCGCCCATCAACCAAGGTTCCGCAGCAAATACGGCCTCGGAAGAAGAGATGCCCAAGAACCCAAATTCCTTATCATGGTACACCGCCACTGCCGTCGGTCGGGCGCAAAGGCGGGTGATATGATGAGGGCCGGGTCACCTCGAGGGGGATCGGGATGCGGTCCGTCTCAGTTGTCCGCGCGGTGCATACCTTTCTGTCCCCCTAGTCGCTTGGGGATGAACGCTTGGCCGCGGCGCACTGCGACGTCTACGAGGTGAACATGGAGCGGTGAGTGAGCCGCGGGCGTGTTCTGGTAGAGGAAGGTGTGTAGCCAGGGCTGGCAGGATTCGCGATGCCAGTGGCGGTGGCGTCTCGGATCCCCCTCATTGCAAAGGTGGTTTCTTCTGGCGTCCTGGCACCCGAGGGTGGTTCCGAGGCGTCCCATCGTAGTGGTGCGGGCGGGCGACGGACCTTTTGAATCCGCGCGGCTACGTCACGCGGGTATGTCACCCCATAAAGACAGACGAGTCGCCTATCAGGTTTCTGGAACCCCTTGTATTGTTTGTGAGCAGGTCACTCTGAACGCGTGTCGTCTTGGGGGAGACGAAACGATCGACAATAGGCGTTGAAATCTGGATCGGGTGATATCATGGCAACGCTAAATCCACTTCGGAGCTAGTTGAGTTAATTATTCTGGAAGAAATAGAAGGCCGTTCGGAACTGAACGACGGAAGGAATCCATCAGACCACAGGAACAAGGAATGAAAGAAGCCCGCGCCGGTTGTCCAGCTCGAAAGGCTGCGCCAAAGGTCTTTCCGTCCGCTTTCCACGTGATCGAGATTTGTGCGTTCGGGGGCCGCCGAGTTTATATAATCTGGGGATGGGACCCCGAGCAGATACGTAACTCCCACTTGCATCGGCTAGGACCACAAACAAATCTTTTTTCCACACCGCCCAAGCGCACGGCCGACGACGACGACGACAACGACGACATCCTCGACGGCTCCCCCAAATGAGCGACAGGCCAATGCAGTTCCCAGCGTCGAAGCTCGGGGAGTACACCGTCACGGGCGACATCGCCGAAGGCACCTTTGGAAAAGTCAAGAGTACGTCCCCAGCCTCACCGATCGTCCTTTCCTTCCCGGTTGAGACATTTTGGTCAGTGGCAACGCACACCATCACTGGTCAACGAGTCGCCATGAAGTACATCTCCAAGGCCGTCATTCACATGACGAAAACCAAGACCCGGGTCCAGCGCGAGGTCGAGTACATGCGTACCCTTCGGCATCCACACATCATCAAATTGTGCGTGCTTCATTTTCGTATGACTAAAGAGGCACGTGTGACGTGCATTTCAGATATGAAGTGATATCCACGCCGACGGACATCATCATCGTCCTGGAATATGCCGGCGGCGAGCTCTTCAACTACATCGTCAACAACGGTCGCATGCCGGAGCCACGCGCCCGCAAGTTCTTTCAGCAACTCATCTCCGGCATCGAGTACAGCCACAAATTGAAGATCGTCCATCGAGATTTGAAGCCGGAGAACGTCCTGCTCGATGACGACCTCAACGTCAAGATTGCCGATTTCGGTCTCTCCAACGAGATCAAGGATGGGGATTTTCTAAAGACGAGCTGTGGCAGTCCGAATTACGCCGCTCCGGAAGTCATCCGGGGTGGGCTTTACACGGGCCCCGAGATCGACGTTTGGAGCTGTGGAGTGATTCTTTATGTGATGCTTTGTGGAAGACTTCCTTTCGAAGACGAGGACGTTCAGACCTTGTTTACGAAAATCAGTCGTACGTCCCTTTTCGAGCTTGTCGCCACTCGATAATCATGTCTTGTGTGCATAGAGGGAAGTTACCACATGCCGAGCTATTTGAGCACCGATGCGAGAGGTCTCATCAATGCGATGCTCGCTGTGGATCCTGTCAAACGGATAACGATTCCCGAGATCACGCAACATCCCTTTTACACGACTGACCTCCAACGCTACCTCACGCCTCTTCCACCACCTCCTGGGCCTGTTCTTGGCACGCTCTCTTCGTTGGTAACGTCTGGAAAGACGTTGGACTTTCAGATCATTGATGGATTGGGCCGAATTGAGGAAGACATCGTTGATGAACTCGCATGTCGAATGCAAGGGGTGGACAAGGAGGACATTTGGGAATGTCTACGGAGGGACGACGGTGTTCAAGGGAACGCCGTCAAGGTCGCATACATGCTACTGCGTGATAAACGCAGGGCTGGGCGAGACCGTGAGCGCTAATCCTGTGTACGGGTTATCTCAGCTGACGATGTCTAGTCGCAGAGTTCGAGGAGCAAGAGCGCGATGCCAAGTTGGCAGCCATGGATGTTCGTCCATTATTCCTTTTTCTGTCTTTCATATTTTGGCTCATGCTTAGAATGTAGCCTAGGAACACGATGTCCCCCACCGTGCTGTCGCCAGCGGGCGACTTGGAAGACAATCCCTTTGAAGCCGAGTTCAATGGCGATTACGACGACGATATCGACGACGGACTTGACTTCTCGACGCCCTCTTTTGACGGCGAAATCAACAACTTTGCGGTCCTCAACTCCTCTCTTCCGCTCCCCGACCAACTTCCCGAACAACACCACCTTGCCTCGTACGCCAATGCCAAACGCACGTGGCCTGCCGTCAAAGAAAAGAAGCAGCATCGGACAAAGTGGCACTTTGGCATTCGGAGCCGATCACCACCCATGGAAGTCATGCTCGAGATCTATCGCACGCTCAAGACGCTCGGGATGGAGTGGAAGGAGAAGCGGAACCTCGGCGGGCTTGGTGGTATTCGACCGCAACGGCAGCGGTCGAACACTAATGGCGCCAAGATCGAGCGTGCCAGGGAGTTGGACGGGGGTGAGACTGTCGATTTACGGGCGGCAGCCAGCGTCTATTTCATTGAGACGCGCGCGAGGGTTCAAGACGTGGTGGTACGTGCCCGTATATCAAGGGCTACGACGAGGCTGACTCTGTTGCAGGTGCTCATGAACCTACAGCTCTACATGGTCGACTCGATAAACTATTTGGTGGATTTCAACCACAAGAAGACGTACGTGGCGTCGACGGAACCTGGTGCTGGCAAGTTTGACATGGCCAACCCGGATATCTTGTTGCCTGATTCAAGCTCTGACGGGCGGTCGATCAAGGACGGACTTGCGGTCAAGGACGACGAGGTCGTGTCTCCCTTTGTCTTTATGGATGTCGCTTGCCGTCTTATTCTCGAACTCGCTGGCGGGGGAGAGTGAGCAGCCGCTCGACGTTTTGCGTATGTGTTTTCTATCCTGTCCGGTTCTCATCATTCCCATAGATCTTTCTCCACTGCTTTTTTTTTTTCGTGCTATTGTTGTTATTTGCTCACTGCTCGAGCGTGCGCTGCTGCTGCTCTCTCGTCTCATTTTCTATGTAACCCAGCAATACCAATGTGTACCAGTACCGCTTCATATGCTTGGTTATGTACTCACGCGCACCCACTGCTCTTACTTTCTGGATCGTCTGCATGCCGAATTTATTCACAAAACCTAGTCTACGATATGGGCCCCCTTTTTGGATCCTGTACGTTTTCGCTCGTTTCGGCTCTCTTTCCTTTTTTATTATTCTCTTTCTTGATACGAAATATATTATGCATAGACGCAGTCTGTTGGAGGGTCGTTTTAGCTGGCGGATTGCGAGCCTGTTGTCGACGATGGGAGGCGTTGTAATCGTCGGCGTGGGTCTGGCCAATGCGATACACGAATGCCTGAAAAGAACGACGAGGACGCGTGAAAGTCGTCCTAGAAGCCAGGCAGTTGGTTTTCCAGCGGGTAGACTCGATCCACGCTCACCGTACGACCCGGCCCATTCCGAAGCACATATGTCCAAATCGGAGACCGAAAGCGTCCCTCTCCTTGAAGTTGTTCGTCTTGATAGCTGCAGTCTGAATTCGAAATGTTTGATGTTGCGTCACATCAAACGTTTTCGGTTTCAATCTGTCGCTTGTGGCCATCATGCCCACTTTGCTCGCCATCGACGACTTTTGACGGCAGAGAAGGTTTGATTCAAACCCACGCCAACCGGACATGAGGCTCGCCTGACGCAGCTCCACACGGGCGGACGTTATGGCCTCGTGCTTTGAAGCGTCTTGCAGATCAGGAGAGCCTGAGGTTTCGACACGGAACTCTACAGGCCTTTTTCGAGACACTCTGACCATAACCCCCGCACTCTCGCACAGTCGCCCGGTGTTTGTTTGTCTGACAGATTGCGAGTCTGCCGTCGATAAGAGCGTTACATCAAGGATGTCCGCGCCGTTCCTGAAAACGGGAAACATTCAGGTGGATGACGGAGAATGGCCGGGTGTCTACAAGGCCGTGCGTTTTGGGCGGGCTTTCCTGCGATGGGGATGCAGTGATTGTCGATGTAGGGCTGACGCGAAACATAAAAAGCCTGAAACCACAGCGAACGACAAGGAGCGAGAGTGAAACTCGCCTGGCACATTTCCATTTGGCACAACCATTATGCAGGGGGTGGTAGGATCAGAGCAGTTGTCATGTACTACGGCTCGACGTACAATCATTTGCCGCGAGTTGCGACTGCTATCAAGTACTAAAACGGCTGTAAGCCACAATGGAAACTTGAGGATGATGTTCAACCTTGGGATCGGTGGTGTTCGTCGATCAATATTCATCGGTAAATTAACACCTTGTTGCTGCCGGTTGACCAAGGCCCGACTCGGGAGCATGTCGGGGTATAGAAACAACATATTTTGATCCCTCGCGAGCTATTGGTGAGCCTTCAAATGAAACCGAAAGAAATCCAGGCGAGGAGTGTTATTTCTGACAAGAAGCCCCACTCAGGCAAAACATAGGTCGATAAAACGCAGCGGTTGCCCTACTTTGGCTGAGGGTTTAAACTTGAACGTTTCAGGTTTAAGTTCGATATCAAGTATCTTCACGGCACTCTGTAAATCCTTGTTTGACCTGAAAAATGAACAAGGGTGTCAAACCCGAAACGGAATTTGCTTTCGAGCCAGTAATCATGGCAATCTAAAGGCTGTTCGCCCGAGAGGTCGCAGAGCCGGTACTCGAAGCCGAGACCGGCTCGGACACACCCGGACGTTCGAATCGGAGACCAGAAAGCAACTTGCAAGCTAATCTTGTTCAGCTCTTCAACCCACATCCGTTGTCGTACAGCACCCCCGTGCTGTAGCAGTGCAGCAGCGCGAATCCAGGTCACGCAACACCCTGAGGCATTGGGTGGCCTTGGTTTCGCGTTTTGTTACCGGCAGCTGATCCTCCCAGACTCATGGACCGAAAACTTCACGACAATGCAGAGCCGATAGGTACTTCTAATATTATAAGAACACTCATTTCCCATTTCAAGCCATGGCTTACCTTTAAACCTCCCTCAGTTGCTTTGATACTCGTGTCGGGGGGACCCGCGACGTCCTACGCACAACATCCAAATATGCAATGAATGAAAGGATGCAAAAATGTTTGCTGCGATTTATTGATCAGTTAATTCGTTGCGATGGTTAACCAATCTTCATTTTTTAACCCGTCACACATCTGGCAAGCATAAACTGGCTCTCATCCGTGCGTTGATCAAATCCGGACCAATCATATCGACTGTTACCTTCCGCTGTACTGTCGACTGTCTTCCGCTGCCAGTACATGGAAGCAATTCTTAGGCTCCTCCTTGCCACCAAAACAGGAGCAGTTTCTTGATTTGGGAAGGAAATGGAGGGCCGAGGTACGCCTCCTGGTGTGGTGGGAATGTTTCACGGACCTTCAGCTCCCTGATTTATGTCCATCGATGCAATGGATTCCATCATGGAGCAGTGAAGCTACATGGCCGGCTCGGGGTTCTTCCTGCAATAGTGAAGCAGAACAGGAGCAGTTCTGTTTAGTTGAATACATAACTCTCATGACGTAGTATCATGATAAAGGTCCAGAAACCGTATTTTTTGACAGCGGGAAGGGGGTGATCGCAATCTTGGAGCCGAGCTGTGTGGGCAGGCTTGGAATTATACACGGTGATCGCAAACTAATGGCCCGCTGGATGCAACAGCGAAGGGCACTGGTGAGGTGCGCAGCAAACTGCCATTTCACAGCCACTCGCGTAACATCCCGCTGTCACGTTGTCAACTCCTCGCGAGGCCCACGCCCAGATCCGAACGATGTACGACTAACCACTTCTAGATTGTTCTGAGAGTGGAGTGTAAAATGACCATTTATCTCAGGGCGAACACGAGCACGATCAAACGACTTTTTAATTGAGGCTATACTAAGCACGGCCGCCGTGGCACTGCATCAGGAACACCTACAACGCCGGTCAGCGATTAACAACTGCACTCACTTTTTCCTTGTCACCCACTGTCTGCTTCAGCACTGAAGGACACTTCAGCTACTACGAGCTATGTCAACCAATCCGCTTGCCTCACTCTACGGCCCTATATATGGTCCATTATACTTTGCCACTGTCATATCTACAGGCCTTTACGGTGCCACATGCATGCAAACGTGAGCCACGATTCAGTTTTCTTGACAGTATTTAGATCAAATAAGACATTCTGAACAGATTCTTTTACTATGTGCAGTATGTCCCCATACTATAAGCTTTTCTGTCAGCCTGTCACAACGTCGCCTCAGTTATCCGAATGACTCCATGCACATGAAGTGTTTCGTAAGTCGATTCTTGAACGTGCAAGTTATTAAGCATGCTGATGTGGCATGTATGTAGGTAGCATACATGTGGTATGATATCTTTTTTGCTTTGTTTGTGATGACGATGTAGCAGCGCAACAGGACATTTGATACGATCCACCAAGCATTGATAGTTGCAGGCGGTTCGTGTTATGAAATGCTAGCGATACTTTTTCTTAGGTTGGACATGCAGTGTACAAATATATCATGGGTGGCCTAGTGAACCCATTAGGAATATTGTACCAGGTACCGTGAGTCTACCTACATTCACGATCCCATCCTTCGCTTCCTGATATCCCCCAGAGAACTTGCTGTAAGTTCCACCCTTAACACCCTTGGAAGGTCTACCGACATGTAGCAGCTACAGATTATCTCGTCGGTACGCGTTTGTATTCCTTTTTTGCTAGGAGCGACATGACTCATGCCATCATTCAGGCTATGGTTTCAATGCCTACTCAGGCCTTTTTTGTCTATCGGATCTACGTTTGTGCGTATGCATCTTTGAATTTTCTGTCGTCAGGCTTACTGCTGTTGAGTCGGCGGGAAGAACGTTATACCACCGATCCTATGGGTAAGTGGCTGGTATTCACATCAAGTCTGAGATCGCTGAAACCGTGCCGCGCAGGCTATTCAAATGATCTACCAGATTGGTGAGATCTTAGGTACTTTTTGGAACACAAGCCTCACAGCGACCTGTATGAACATCAGTTGCCGCCATACGTAGGTTGTCAATTGGATCTTCAACAGTAATACATATTGATAGTGGTCACTATGTCCAGTTTTCGTATCAAAAGCACTATACACTGACAATGGGTTCGTCCATTTCGTTTCGTTTGAACCAAATTTGCATGCTTATTATTTACAGAAGCGTACGCGTCGTCGAATTCAGCGTACTCAATGATAAATTCTTCCAAGTAAAATTACTTGCCCATTCTGAAACGATGTCCTCAATCGAGCGGACAGGACATAACTATTTCATGCCTCTCTCTCGCTGCCGCAGTCGACGTCCTAATCGCCATCGCCATGACGGTGTTGCTCTTCCGGAAGCGGACAGACGCCAGATTCAAGTTCGCAACGTAAGCACATAGTGGGGGAAAGCACCTGAACCCATCTGAATGTCGGCTTGCTAGTTCGACGCACATCTTACAGCGTCTCATCATGTTTGCGGTGAACACGGGGACCTGGACGGCCACGTTTGCCGTCTTGTCCGTCATCTTGGTGTGTCACAGACCTTTGCCCATCGCGTTCGAGGCTGACGCAGTAGGGATAGTTGCATGCCCTTCCGGAGACGAACCTGCTGTATCTGGTGTTTGCGATTCCGCTGGCGTCGATCTACTGCAACACGCTGCTCGCCAATTTGAATGCGAGAACATACATTCGGGGACGAGCGACGGCGCACAGCGGTGGCATAGACCTGGTGGTGATGAGCTCCCCAGTGCCTGGCGACATCAGGGCCGAGACGCAGAGCGGGGACGCCAAGTTAATTCGTTCCACGCAAGTACTGGTGGGTGTGCATGCATCAAACGAACGGTTGCACTCTGACACCGGCATTGACAGAGCATTCAGAAGACCACCGAGGTGGTGACTTTCATGGACGAGCTCTCCCCACAGAAGAAAATGCTGTATGACCTTGATGATCAGCGGGAGGTGTAAGTTTATTGTACTTCGTCGACCAGGTTCCGTCCTTCCGTATATGTATGTACTTGTCTGTTATGTTTCTTTTGGGGACTTATTGGCTATACACCATCGTTGACGTCGACCGCGTACATGATTGGCTCTGTGGTATAGGATCCAAGAAATTCGCTGGAGGTCTCTGTGACATTGTCGGGCCCAAAAGTTGTGAGAAAGTGAAGCGAAGTACCGCGCTTGCACGTGCACGGCCCTCCACCAGCAGCGGAAAACGCAGACTCCCGTTCGCCAACCCGATCGCGATCGTGTTCCCATGCGACACTCTCGCCTTCGTTGCCCGGCATCAAACTCAGCGTTGCGTCAGTCCGCTTACCCACAATCCGCCTTCCCTCCAACACGAGCGACCCCTCGCGCGCGTATGACGCCGGGTGATCCTCAGGCGTCGCCACCTGCGGTTCCCCCGTCCCCGCATCCCACGCAAACACATCCCCTTCCTTGTCCACAGCCACGATCCACCCCCTTGCCTCGTCCAACGCGACGGCGCTCACCTCGCGCTCCAACCGCAGTGGCACCATGAGCGCGCCCCCACTCTCGGTCTGGAGCGTACAGGGCGGTGACACCACCCGCCACGGCTTTGTCGCCGGTCACTGCGTCCCAGCTGCGCATCGACCTGTCCCGGGAACGATGTAAAGTGTGATCCAACAGGAGAGAACGCGAGAGCAAGAATCATCTTTTTGTGTCCTGTCAGCGGTGCATGTACCATCGGCCCATCATTTGCACCCCATACAACGAGGTCTGATCCTTCGACACCGACACGACCATGCTCCCATCATTGGAAAACACGAGGCCATAAACAGGCCCGCTATGTTGTCCCAACGCGTCGCCCGCTTGTGTCCCGGATAGCGCGTCTTATAGCTTCACCGTGCCATCGGCCGATCCAGACGCAACACGTTCGCTATTCGGAGAGAATGCAATGGCTATCAGGTCCGATTTTGCCGGTCGGCATGGGTTTGGTGGCGAGCTCCACCGACGTCGAGTTTCAGAGAAAGATGTTCCGCGCGTTCGTGGAGGACCATCCGACGAACAGCAGATTGTGGAGACGGGGCGATTTGCATGTTCGAGAACATTGGTCGGAGTTAAGAATATTGAAATGCCGGCTGATGCCGTGAACCACGATCCTAAACTAACCCTAAGTATGAAATAGTAGAGTGCCAACATGGAGTCCAGCCAATGGAACGTGTGTATATAACCCCCTATCACTGACCTACTTGAAAGATCTCCGAAATGTCGGACGAGACAAAGAGTACGTGCTGCCAGTCGTCTTCCGCCCTCGTCTGGTCCACTTACGAGCCTTTTGTAGTCATTTCTTTGAGCGATGCGGATCTCACGGCTCTCAAGTTCCTTGGTCCTGGTGAGTACATCCGCCATTTTGCATGCGTATCCCTTACGCCCCTAGACGCTGCTCAGGGGGTCATCGATTTCATTAAGTCCATCAGGAGTGTTCCTCAGTACTTCGGATGTGAGTATCTTGGTCTTTTCGGGTCTCGTCTCTATAGGGGACTTACCAACTTCGTCTTTAGGGCTCACTGTATATCAGGTCGGGTGCCTCAACGCCTGGCTCAAGTACCAACCAAGCCCTCCACTGTCCCCAACCCCGCCCACGTCCAGCGAAATTACGCTTCTCTCCAAGGCGTCCGAGTTCTCAGTTGGTGATGATGACTACATCTCACCCTTCGAGCGCGCATACTTCTACAACGGCGTCGCCGACGACCCTCCTCCCCTCTTCCAACGTTCCGATCTCATGCAGCGTCCTTTCCCCATCCCTCAAGAGAGACCTGCAGAGAGGCACTCCGCCACTCCGGTGAAGACCGCTCACACCGCCAACCACCCTATCCTCAAGAACAAGCTTTGGAAGGGGTCAGTTGCTCCTGAGATCATTGCTTTATGCAAGGAGGCGAGTCGTGGCATTTGCGTCTCGACGATGCTGCCCGTGCGTTTCTCTACCCTTGATGAAGACGGCAAGGACGTGTTCGACGACCACATTGTTCTGTGGATCTCCGTTTATCCTAATACCACCAAGGAGACCTCCTGCCGTGACGCCAATGCCCACATCCTCGACATTTTCGCCAACTACAAGATCCACGACGTTGCAGTCCACTGGATCGAGGGCGCTATGGAGTCGCTCGCTGGTCCTCCTGAGATGATGCCTGTCGCCAGAGACACCGACCCAACTCACTGGATTCGCCGAGCTCTCACGGCCGTCCTGGGTGTCCCCCTCGCTGCGCAGGACATGGTGGACACCGACTCGCAGGGCTCACTCGGTCTCTACTTCCACCGTGGTAAGGACCGACACGGCAAGAAGAGCAAGGAGGTCATGGCGATCACCAACAAGCATGTCGTGTCCAAAAAGACCAACGAGGACTACAGATACAGTGGCCGCCAGGGTGCACGTAAGCAGTATATCCGGAACTGCGGTCATCGTCGCTTCGAGCAGCTCCTCAACGAGACTCGTGCCCTGCTTGCTGAGAAGCTCGGTGACACCAAGCAGTTCGCTGAGCAGCTTGCGGGGCTGCTGGCGGAACGACCTGAAGAGGAGGATGCTGAATATGAGAAGGACTTAAAGGATAAGGAGCAAGAATTGAAGAAGGCGGAGTCGGACGTTGGTATTCTCGATGACTTTCTGAAGCTCCTCAAGTTCACCCGGAGCGATGCCCTCGATCGTATCATCGCCTGGGTCGACTGGGCACCAAAGGTTGCCAACAACCTCGACCCCCGCCGCTACACTCGCGACATAAGCACAATGACGCTCGAAAAGGACAAGTTCGTCAAGAATTTCAAGGGCAATTTCGTCTACCTAGGTGCGTTCTTCTATTTACCCTTTTTCCACCTTCGTCTAACGAAGACCTCTTCAGCCGGCAAGTTCACCCGCGCCGACATCATCGCCTGCTTCTACCCCAACGCTGCTAACCCCCCCGTATTCGAGTACCCGAAGAACCACCTCTTCAGGCTCTTGGGTTGCGTCGACGCCGTAGGCCTCTCGACTCCGTACTCCCTCGACGAGAACAACAAACCTTGCTTCGTCGTTGCCAAGGACGGACAGGCGACCGACCTTACTTTTGGTCGCCAGTCCGAGCTCGAGGCGTACACTTGTAGGGATCTCGAGGGCGAGTCCTGGGAGGTCGCGGTGCTTAACTTTGGAGGCAGAAAGCATGGAAATTTCTCGGCTAAAGGTGACTCTGGCGCAGCTATCTTCAACGCGGAGGGCAAGCTGGTCGCCCTCCTGCACTCTGGAATGCCTCGTGGCATGTCGAACCATGTCACGTTCGGAACTCCTGGTCACTACGTCTACGAGGTCATCATGGAACAGTACCCCGACGCCGATTTCTCCCGCCTCAAGTACGAGGATGACGACGCAACCGCAGCCTAGAGTCTCCAAGTCGTTTTTGTGTTCCGCCTTTATCAGTAATTTGTCAATCCGACGGTGGCTACTGTGTACGGACTCACAGTAGCCAGTAGAGCTACTTTCGACAGGCATGTCATTTATGTGCACAGACCGTATCAACTACACAAAGATGGCTCACATTCCACACAGTCCACATGCTACGCTAGAGTAAGACAAATGCACTCAACCATTCAGACACGACAATTGAGACATTACAGGGCAAGATTTTATATTCTATCGGACTCGAAAGGATACGGATGAGTAGTTAGCTCAAAACACATAATGAGAGTCATAGGCGAGTGATTGGGTCGAACTTAGACAGTGGGAGGACGAGCAATCGGGCTCGAATCGACATCGCGGAGGGGAAAAGACAAGTGCTCGGGCTTGAATTAGCATGTCAACACGGACACCGCGTACATAATCACCTTTGTGGTACAGGATCCAAGAAATTTAATTTCAACGGACCAAGCGCCGCGTCCAACCTAGCCCTCCACCAACAGCGGAAAACGCAGAATCACGATGCTCCCGTTCGCCAACCCGATCGCGATCGTGTTCCCATGCGACGCCCTCGCCTTGGCAGGTGACATATTCGGCATCAAACTCAGCGCTACGTCCGTCCGCTTATCCACAATCCACCGTCCCTCCAACACGAGCGACCCCTCGCGCGCGTATGACGCCGGGTGATCCTCAGGCGTCGCCACCCGCGGTTCCCCCGTCCCCGCATCCCACGCAAACACATCCCCTTCCTTGTCCACAGCCACGATCCACCCCCTTGCCTCGTCCAACGCGACGGCGCTCACCTCGCGCTCCAACCGCAGCGGCGCCATGAGCGCGCCCCCGCTCTCGGCGCACCACATGCGTACCGTCTTGTCCAGCCCCCCGGACACGATCCGCGTGCCGTCGGCGGAAAAAGCGAGATGGGTGACGAGCGCGCGGTGGAGTTTGCGCGCGCCCATGCTGCCCACGCTCTCGACGTCCCAGACGCGCACGGTGATGTCGTGCGAGCCGGTCACGATCCGCTTGCCGTCGGGCGAGAACGCGACACAGCGCACGGGGAGACGGTGTTGCCGAACGAGTTGGGTGTGTTCTGCGCCGGTCGAGACGTCCCAGAGGCGCACGGTGGTGTCTTTGGAGGCGGACGCGAGAAGCGTGCCGCAGGGCGAAATGGCGAGGGCGAAGATGTCGCTTTGATGACCTGCGAACACGAGCGGAGAGGGTTGCAAGAGCGCGTGGGGGTTGTAGAGTATTGTGCCTTGGTGCGCGTCCCAGACGCGAATGACACGGTCATCGGAACCGGAGATGATCCTGTTCCCGTCTGGAGTGTACACCAGGGCAGTGACACCGCCCCCATGACGGAGGATGGGTGCCACGGCTTCTTCGCCAGTCACTGCGTCCCATATGCGTATCGACCTATCCCGGGAACCCGATGCAAAACGTGATCCAACAGGCGAGAACGCAAGGGCAAGAATCGTCTTTTTGTGTCCCGTCAGGGGTGCATGTACCATCGACCCGTCGTTGGCATCCCATATAACGATGGTCTGATCCTTTGACGCCGACGCGATCATGCTTCCATCGTTGGAAAACACGACGGCATAGACAGGCCCGTTATGCTGCCCCAATGGATCGCCTACTTGTGTCCCAGATAACGCGTCCCATAGCTTCACCGTGCCATCGGCCGATCCAGACGCAATACGTTCGCTATTCGGAGAGAATGCAATGGATATCAGGTCCGATTTGCCAGCCGGCATGGGTTTGGTGGCGAGTTCCCCCGACGTCGAGTCCCAGAGAAAGATGTTCCGCGCGTTCGTGGAGGCGATATATCGACCATCCGACGAACAGCAGATTGCGGAGACGCTCCCTCCAGGCCGCGAAAACTCGGTAAGAAGGGGTGACCAATGTTCACGGAAACCACCCGCGACGATGGGAACGTTTGGGTCGTCTTTGAACGTCTGAAAGATGATGGATGCTGTCGGAGTGAACGGAAGTGCGCCCTCGTAGACCAACAGAGGGTGTTGTTCGTATACATGGGTAAACGCCTGACAAAACCGGGCGGCATCCTTTGCAAATAGGCAAAGGGCCTCGTGATCTGCGTAGTGAGTCTAGTCGATTCACCTCAGGGAACAAGTCGAAGAAAAGGAAAGGTTCAACACTTACGTTGACCCATTCTTCTAACCGTACCATCAACCCAATCGTTTGTCTCGCTTTCCGCATCATGGTCATCACCTCAATCCAATGGAGAAAGTGCGAACACAAGAAGTGATAAATTTCCTCGATCACCATCCCTTGGCCACACATCTCCGAGCTGCACAGGTGATCGACCCAATACCTTGCAGGGTATACGACGTCCTCCGAAAGTTCCACTGTCCAACCAGACGTTGATAGCGTGAGACCGCACAAGTTTTTCTGCAGCACCTTGCCCAGTCGAGCAATACAGAGCCTCGCGAGACGTAGATGATGCACCGGGCGGTCAATGAACCACGCGTCCGAGCCACACCGCCGCCGCTCTGTGATAAAGTCCGCAAAACTGGGATGCATGACACATATAGGCTTGTCTTCTGCCCATTGCAACACCGTGCCTAAATGTTGGATCGTGTGTAGACACGGGCGGTGTTTGCCAGGGCTCATGCTGGCATTCAAGAGGTCTATGGTCTGCGCAGTGAGAGGGTTTTCCGCGACGATGAGTAGCCCCATGATTTCGCGAAAGTCGGTGGCGAATGCAGCA
>JBBPUA010000224.1:0-25466 GCA_038094355.1 Afroboletus lepidellus | reverse complement strand
TACACCTCCAGCGTCAAGGAGGGTAGTGTTGCGCAAAGCAGGGCATTTGGGCGAGTATTTATCCCTCACAGTGGAGCGCAACAATAACCATTCTGCAGAAAGAAGGAAAGGGCCCACGAAGGTGAGCATGGTTGACTCGCATAACAAATTGCAGAGGTCACTGACATGGCGCAGACCAGTATGTTCGGCAACACGAGGCCGACCAGCTGCGCAAGCTCAAAGCTCAGGTATGCCAACAGTATTGTTCTCGTCTCCCGTGATACTCATTTATTCAGATCGACCAGAAGAAGAAGGAGCTAGTGCGTCGCAATTCCAGTGACAGATAAAACTGTCTTAACCGTGTGTCAAAGAGGGCTGACGAATGTTTACAGGCCGAGCTCGAGTCCAAGGTGAAGGATGCAGAGTCCAAGTAACAGTGTATCCTCCATTTAGCTGTGTCCACTAGCAATTCCATCCTAAATTCGTACTTTTGTCATGTAACTAGCATGTGTGCGTGGAACCCCATTACTAGGGTTACTGAGCATTCAATGCCTCGCTTCGATCCTGGCTGCGTTGTTCGAATAGCCATCGTACGCTGGACGTGTTTTCACCTCGATGAAACGATCTGACTCTCAACACAGGCTTTGGCAGTTCTGAAGCTCAGGCCCAGAGACCAGTCGTTCGCGTGTAAGCCGAAAGTATCACTCACCCGAGCAGATTCGATCGTTCCAAATAGCCTACCTGTTAGATCTCCAGTCCCATTTTCCTGTCCCAGCCGAACACGATGAGAGCCGCGGCTGGCGAACGTACGCGCTCGAGCTCGAGAAACAACTCACGGTGCTCAAAGCTCAACGTGACGCCGACCAAGAATGTATGTGTCAATCACGCTTCGCTGCCAGTCCACACGCACCAATCACGTTTTAGTGCTGTCGAAACTCCCCCCTGATGCGTCTCAGGTATCGTCGACCTCAGATTCGCCGCCACCCAAGAAGAAGAGTAAAAAGAACCCCACGAAGGACCAACACGATCCCGAGTGGAGCTGGGACCAAAATCGTGCAGGCAGGCCCGTTTCATCAAATAACACGCGCATGTATGCTAATTTTCACAGACTGGTCCCGAGTCCTGGTGTCCCAGTACCCTTCTTCGCCATCGCTCGTTGTAGCTTATGGCTCTCTCAAAGGCGCTATTGCTGCTCCCAACATAGACACTATTGCTTATGCTTCACGCCTTGCAGACGCGATCCTCCGCGCGCTTCACACTATACACCTCTTCTTGTTCTCACCCCCGAGTTCGAATACGGATATGCAGACATTCGCTGCTCCTCTGCCGCTCAGACCAGAGCATATAGACAGTACACGCATCGCTCTGGCATCTCCGCTCCTCGTGTATCTCCTTCGGACGGCCTTGCACGTCTTGATCCGCGCCGTCTGGGACAGCGCCAAGTCGAAACGCCCGCATACAGTGATACTTGCCTCCACTGATACATATGTGCAGGTCGACAAGGTTCTAGACCGGCTCTTTGAGTGCATTCTTCTCCCCCTCTTACAGGCAATTACCCCGCTCAGTTCTGCGCGCCTCGCGCGCCTCATTCCGGCGCCACTCAAAAAGGATACGAGCAAGGCTGGACGGGCCATTGGAAATCGTAAGGACAAGGACAAGGACAAGCGCAGTGTCGCATTGGTCGACCCTCTGACGCAGATGGATGTGCGCACGGATGTCTTCGCCTTCATTGGCACGTCGCTTGAGGCGCTGGACACTCTCCCGGCCTTGGTCCGCTCTCCGGGCCCGGGCGGGGCCGGGGGCGGTAGTGGGAGTATCGCAGGCGATGTCCGGGTCCGCCTTGGCCTCGAGACGATCAGTGAACTCGAAGTGCTGTACGCGAACCTGCCCTCCGCCCCTCTTGTATCTCCAAGCTCGCTCCGGCCGTCTCCTCCACAGCCAATAGTCATGCCATCGGAAACACAACCGCCACTGTCGACCCCAGACCGGCCGCTATTCTCTGCACCGTCCCTGCATCGTTCCCAAGCTCAAGTCCAACACCGAACGCAACGACGTACAGCCCCAGAGTCGCGTGCGAAGCGATTAGAGAGACTCGTCGGTACGAGAGCAGAGCGCGTTCGAGCGCTCGCGATGAGGGACGCGGGATGGTTCCTCGCGAGTACGCTGAACTTGTGCGTCACGTCAACCCCTGCAGTACCGACGACGGTGGCGGCGCGCCATGGCCGGACTGATACTTCAGGGGAACTGCTTAGGAAAGCGCTCCTCGATCGCATTGGAAAGCTCGTGCAATCCGTCCACCTGCCTTTGGGTGTGCCCGTCTCAGACGGCACAGACCTGCGGGGAGATCGAAATGCCAAGGTCACCATAGACCCGGTCTGTCGAAATATGTTGTTGGCTGTCTGTGAGCGCGCCGTGAGCCACCTAGCACTCTAGATTTGTCAACCTGTTTGGATGCTTGAGATACAACTATGACTCACGCTGTATACGCTTTATGTGCACCTGTCAGTCACCGATATGTTGCACTAGGGAAGCAGGACAACTTGAATCACGTGCAGTAGTGTACAACAGAAACAGCTTCCAGGACATTCAGAAGGGAGTGAAAACATCGAATATGCCCATGTGTATTCAGGACGGTCTCACCAATTCATTCAGAGTGCCTCTGACACGCCAAAAGTGACCGAATCAACTTGGGGCGAGAACGAATGAAGACGTAACGGGTACTTTATCACCACGATTCATTTAATTTTCCAGGATGCACACTTGGATCCTACTGGCAGTGGTAGCTACAATGCATCAAGTTCGTATGTCTAATGTATTTATTGGCCCAACGTATACGAAGTTGAACAGAGCGATTATGCGGTCCTCGTTGAAATAGAAAAACACAGCGCATCAGAGAAACCAAAAATCATGATGTTTAGTGTTAGCCTGGAGCCAGTGCTTTCAAAGCACATAGCGCCTAGCAAGATGGTACTTTGAAGGGATCTCGTTACGCTCGGTTCGGACCAATGAAGAACGTGAAAGTTTATGGCTTCACAGATGCGTGACAAAGGAGACTGAATCCACTGAAGTTCACTCACGCTCCAACAAGCATGCGTTTTGGTGACCGCTCGACGGAAATTAACTTGATATCAGCCAGGGCTAAGGGAAATGTTGCTCTATTTCCCGCGAAATAACCCACCGAGTGTTTAAATGGTCCTCGGCATTGTTCACCAATGTCTCACTCCCCCTCCGTGCACTGAGTCGAAACGCTGATCGTTGGACTCGACCAAATACACAATAGGCTTACTTGGAACCTTTGGAGCTTGATGATCTATGAGGTCGTTTTTCCAAATGTTTCTGCTGAGTGAGTCAGACAATTCAAGTTTATGATCGACTGCCTACAGTTTTTGAACTTTCAGCGGCATCGAACTCGTAGATGCACTCCCCTACTACGTATGTCTGGCGCCCATAGTTCACATTCGTTCTGACACTCGAAAAGGTTGGATGTACTCTCTGCGTCGGCCTTATGGGAGCGTTAGCCGTCCAGGCGTGTGCGTACTACAATTTCGTCGTGTCCTAGACCATCAATTCTCTACTTTTTCGTCAGATATATATTTCACCAGGTTCTCAGATGACCAAAAGGCTATCAAGGCACTGGGTAACTGTTTGTTGCTATTCCCCACGACGCACTAAGCTTTTCTTAGTGAAGGTTGTCCTCCTATTGGAAGTGTTGATAACTGGAAGCGTATTTTCCCTCTTGTTGGTATATGGAAACTCCACCGGTATCGCTGTGGCAGCAGTGCTGTCATCACCTGCTGCTGGATTAGGTGAGTGACTGGTTGATTTGGATTGTTCGGTGACTGATCAAATGAAGTGACCACATTGACTCATGGCTTCTACTGTTGGCGAATATCATCCCTTCAAAAGTCACGTCTGACCCTAGTTCTCATCATGATGGTAATACACCAAATCCGCTGATCTCATGATACAAAGAGAATGAGCTAGAACACCATAGATGTCTCTACTTCAACTTGTCAGCATGGTGTACTTTGCTTTTACTGTGTGTCAAGATTCTGCAGTGATTGTGATCTAGTTAACCTCCTCCGCAGGATCAATTTTTTCCCTTGACTTTAACTAGTCACAACGATTACTATAATTTCGTGATATCTCCATGGCTAGGGGCAAGTGCACACTATTGATTTGGTCATTTATAACCTGGACATTCTGTAGGCCTGGTTAGGAGGCAGTGTTGTGTGTGATTTGGCGATTACAGTGTGCATGATACTTGCTGTGCGTTGTTCGTGCTTTTTGAGTCTGTCACTTATTTCTCATTATGCGTAGCTCCGTCCCTCTAAATCCCACTTCAGAGCCACGCAGTCGGTCCTGACCAAGTTGACGAGATTTACCTTAGAGACTGGTCTAGTGACAGTTGTAGCTGCGCTCCTGGAGCTTATTCTTGCACTCGCTTTTCGGAATCGTATGTACCACATCGCTGTGTGAGTCTTCTTGGGGCTGGTCACAATCGCGATCTACTTACCTAAGTTTGGCTAGCTTTTTTGCTGTATCAAAACTGTGTGTCATCACCATTCTCGGTTTTGGTCGAGTGCTGAAGTTTCTCCAGTTACGCGAATTGCTTGTTAGCAACCCTGAACTTCCGACTCGTTCTCAGAAGTCAATCCGATCCAAACATGACAGTCATTGTCTGGGATGGAGAGGCGCAGAATATGCAGTCAAGACTATTAAGCACTTGCACACCTCATGCAGTGGCCTCTGTAGAAGCAGACATCGAGACGGTTATTTGCCTGAACGAGGTGCGTTCTCCAGCGATGATATTTGGCCTGTCTTCGAATCACGACCTGCACATTAAAGAATTTGACCGGGGATCATCATGTGCGTTGGTTCATTCACGCAGACGTGCAGGTGTTGACTTTACGCAACTTGAAGTATGAGCTTCTCGACAGATAAGCACGGATGTAAATAACCAATTACCCACATCAGGCATGGTGTATGCATGGGTGACGTTTGGCTTTGTTATTAAGCAACGAGGTTGATGACTTGCTGAATACGAACTGTGGAAAGTGAAAGACTAATCACATAAAAGTCAAATGTTCATTACTGCCATATACACATCATAAAATCAAAGGGCGGAGGTGAACCGGAAGGAGGGCCGCATTGGGACTCAGGTGGAAGCGGTCAGTCGACATGGCGGGGGAGTTTGGGGGCGTTGGGCAAACTGGAATGAACACAACGGAGGCTTGCGTCGGGCGGCATTAAGCAGGCATTCAAGCTCGAGTTGGCATAGCAGGAGTGCTAGGCGAATGCTGGGGCTCGCTCTGACAGGGTGGAGCGAGTGGTAGCAGGGGCGTTCAGCAAGCAACCAGGTTCAAACTGGATGCAGCGGAAGGCTTGGGTGGGTGCCGTAGACACAGAGGAAGCCTTTGAGTGAGCGTTTGGGCCCGCTGGATTGAACACAGTGGCAGTCAGTGGAGGACATTGAACAAGCAATGAGGCCCGCGTTGACGCGGCGGGGCTGTGGGCAGGTCATATGGATATTGTTCGTGCTCTGACAATATTGCTCGCCCCATCCCACTTCCACCCATCAATGGGCGATATGATAGGCGCTCGAAACACGGCTGGGGCTGAGCGCTGACTCCTGAGCGATCCTCTTCACCAAATGTTGGTCATCCGAGTCATGCATCAAATCCGCACGCTTTTGCAACCCCACACGTCTAGTGCTACCATCCGCGCATGCACTCTCATAGTGGCCCGACGAGATGGGGGCAGTACCAGTGCTCGGATAACTACTCGTTCATCGTGAGGTACATCCGACCTGAGATGTGACAGTCGATTGTCTATATATGCGTTATGTTACATGTAGTACTAGTGATGAGCTACAATAAGGAAAGTTGGGGTGTAGAACCATGATATCAGGACGACGTAGAGACAACGGACGAGCGCACGATGACAAAGGCGACTATGAGAAAAAGTAGAGCGATTTTCGGATCGTCTCCACCTCGAACGTGCCCTTTTCTGGATGAGGCGGAATCAGATGCGACAGCTTGATAAACTGGTTCTTAAACGCTGCGGGTACATCGTCGTCGTCTTCCTCGCTCTCCTCCTCATCTACCTCAACTTGGATGCGTTTGGGAACCGAGCCTCGTGGTCGACCCCGACGTTGCTTCGCCGGCTCTGTAGGTGTTTCGGTTGCGACAGTTGATACGGTGGTAGCAATGTCGTCGTCGTTTACGGTGATGGTCGAGATGGAACTCTCGTCAGCTCCAGCCTCGGTGTCGGTGATGTCGAGCAGGTTGCCGACTGCCTCGCTCTCTTTCTTGAGCTTCGCAGCCACGTCCTTGCTCACCGAAATCCGACAACCCGCTGTCAAGAGCATCTTGAGCACGCTCTCCCTTCGGATGGCCGAAAGCGGTACAAAGTGGTTGGCGTAGCGCTCACGGAACTGTGGTGACGTCGCGTCCAGCGAGGAACACAAGGAAAAGAAAACCATGCTTACCTCGGCTTCGAGTTTGCTCAGTATGTCGGAAGAGTGGAGCGCAATGAATGTGTCTCGAATGACTGATGACATCTCGTCGATGCTGGACGCATGCGTCCAGTAAGAATCGTGTACTGATGCAAACGTGAGGCCTCTCGTCTTGAGGAGCCGTCAGTCATCTCTCTCACAACATCCAACGAAACATACCCTGCATTCCAATGCTGTCAGCATCATGTGCGTCGCGTCCAATGAGTGAATAAAGTTGGGCGGGAACGCAGACGCCTGCTTGATACCATTGACGGCTGCTGGGATAGTCGGATCTGAGATATACACAGTCTGTAATGACGTCATGATCTGCTTGCGCTTCGCCTGGCGGTACGGTTGCACGATCGGTAGTCCCAACGGCGTCGTCCATACCACCGTTGCCATCTGTTCCTTCCGTATGCGGGCATCCACCGATTTTGCCTTGGCATTGGCACGTTGAGGTTTGAGGATCTCGGGAAGGCGTTCCTTGGGAATGCCTTTCGTAATGAGTTTGGCACAGAGATTGAGCCAGTTCTGGATCCCTTTGGCTCCCGAGAAGAGGTCGCCGATGCAGTGGAGAACGTTCTTTGCGAGATAGGCAGAGACTGCCCAACAACGCTCTTCGGGTATGTCGCCTCTGTCTTTCAGTTGCTTCTCAATCTGATCGCGAGCTCCGACATAAGTGACGCCATACACGGTCGTCATAACCTTTAAATGGTCAGCATTGATGTCCAGTAACGAATGGAACTTCGAGGCACCCACTGTTTGCTTTACTACTTTGCGAGAAATCTTTCCAAGTAAGAGCTGTGCCAGCGGCTCCCCATTTTCGGCGTCTCTCTCTACGATCTTAATGACCATATTAGCGACGTAGGTATACACATCCGATGGTCGGTCGGTGACTGCCAAGTTGACCTGTGCAGCTCCCTTACCGTCGCCTCCAAGGGCAGCGTAGTGCTGGAGACCATTGCATGTACCATCCTGATGGATAGGAAGCGTCGACATATATGCATGAGGATCTTCCGATTTAAGTGCGGCGCGAAGCTCCATGCAGGTGGCTAGACACTGCCATGGATCGTCCGCCTTAGTCCACCAGCGTCGACCCTGTCCAGAGATAAGAAGAAGTAGGTGGAACAAAGAGGTCGACCCACCTCCAGAGGATTCTCGGCACTATCATAAATGTCATCAAGGTGCTCCGCTACAAATGCCACACGTTCGTCGAAGTTGCCCTTATCGAACCCGTACAGGTTGGCTAGATGTATCTTAAGCCAGCGCAGACCACGTTCGCCGAGAGGTTTTGTTTCCGCAAACATTAAAAGACCACGGGCCAGATCATCACCAATGTGACTCAGGTGAGGGGGAATTGGGTACGCTCGTCCACGGAAATCGAGGTTATGCGGCAGGTAGAACGTGTCGCCTAAGAACTGACGTTTGGTCAGTGCGATGTATGGCATACGCGCAAGAGACTCACAGCGCGAGAAATTTCGATTTTATAATTGACACTGCAGCGTTCCGAGTGGTTGCTTGCTTTATCCTGGACAAAATTCTTCAGACGTTGACCATATATAGACTTTGCTTGCACGTCCGTGTCGTAATTTTCCGGTTTCTCGGGCTCGGGCTTGTCGTATACAGCAGGTGGAATCTTGCAGAGTCTTTCGCCAGAATTCCAGACTTGGAGTACGACATCGAAGATCTTCCGGTTTATCTGCCAGGGCGTACTGCCCAAGACATCCAGGCCAGCATACACGAGTTCGAGATTGCCCAAGGACGAAGCATGTTGGAGGTAGCTTTGCTGTTCCTGACAGTCCTTGAAACGCATGGCCGCAGCTAGATCCCCACGTCAGCGGACCCGCCACGCAAAACAAAGACACTGACTTCTGTTATAAATGTACCCTCCCTGATCAGGCGCTAACCATGGCTTGGGCTTAACAAGCATGGGAAGATGGCGAGGATGAAGCGTCTCGCGCAAAGGGTCCTTGGCAAGTCGGTCGGCGACGACGGGGTTCAGTCGGATGACACCCAGTTTTTGGCCACGAACGTATTCATATGCATGGTAAAACGCGGGTTGTTGCTCCTTTCTACAGACGTTTTAGCCCCTTGGATAAACGAGGAAGACAAAAACTACACCTACACTTCCTCATTAGTCCGCTTATTGATCGCCGTACGCTCAACTGTGGCGACATCCATCAAACAGTCGACCAGGATGCTTCCCACGCGCACGCGCAACAACTGTGTCCATTCAGTCGTCCATTCTTCATTATCCTGGATATACTTGGCTGCCGTGACTCGTCGTGCATGGAGATCCTTGTAACCTAGACCCGAGAAGAAGCTGTGGTCACCGACGCGATGCAACGAAGGGATCGCAATGTTATTCCGTTTGCACATCTGGGCCTTGTACTCGTTTTCGACTGCACGACCAACTGTTAGTAGAGCACGAGCGAGCTTCATGCCATCAGCGATTCCACCAGTGCTATTTAGTCGCATTACTTCGAGGATGGTAATGAGCGAGAGTGTTTCTGGCTTCACGAGCGATAGGAATGGGCCCAAACGAGTGGTTTTATCTCCTAGACAGGTCAGTGTTGGTTTTCAGATCATAAATTGACACATACCCCGCGTTTGCTTGGCCTCGGTAACTATTATGTCTGCAATCTCGACTTCCAGGCGAACACGAAGCTTTTGATGCCAATCCCACATCCATCTTTGAAGGTCTGCTCGTCGAAGACCCACATCCACGCGACCCAAGCCTATCTCCTCGAAAACTTTAGCCTCGTGCTTGAGCCTTTCCACTGCAACATCATAGACAGACGCCTCAAGTAGTTTTTGACGGGCCGCAACGTCCTCTGGAAGAACGCGCCGAGCAAGGGTGACTTGTGCCAGGTGCTTGCGCAGGTTATCTAAGTTGAACGGAATTTCTTCCACAGGTGCTGATCGAATAATATTGCCGTTCTCATCGACGATCTCCTGTGACACGTTCTGTGGCAGGATTAATTAGGAGCGAGTAGCCGACACCAAACGACCGACTCACTGCAAGTTTTTTAACGGGCAACACTTCTGGCACGTCAGTCAATGGGTCCAATTGACCGCTCCCCATAGCTTCCACTTTACCCAGCTCTACCATAATCCCCGACATGCCCGATTCTATTGCTGCCTTGGACAGTAACCGGACAACTTCCGCTGCTTCTTCCGACGAGGTGAAGACGCGATCGGATATGATATCTTGAACGGACATTCCACGTGCCGTGAGTCTGTTGAGCAGCTTGCCTGGACTTGGTGCTGAAGTCGAATCATTAGGGTTGGAACCCAGTCTGCAAAGGTGGTGAGGCATACGATGGTATTATGCGACGGATCGTTACCGTAGTTGGCCAAGGAGCATAATTGCATAAGTCTGTGGGGTGGGGTGGACGTTTTCGGATCCGTTTTCCATGATTTCATACAAGGACCATGCTTCCTCTGCCCAGAGAGCGCTATCGTTTGGCTCCTTTATGGAGGCCATGTCGACGTAGGCCTCCAAGAAGGAGTTGTATATCCGTGCATCCAAGAGGGATTCAACCGAGGTAGTTCTTCGTAGTCGCTCGAAAATTTGTTTTGCGCGGGGCACGTCGTATAGATTGTATAGACATGCGTCCATGACCGCTAGCTGATCCTGTGTCGGCGAGTCTGGGAAGAAATAGGTGGAGATCGGGTTGGGGTTGGTGTTGTCGGGGAGAGGGGTAGGCAGGATGGTGTACGGAATGCGACGGTGTAAGAACCCGCGCATGTCGCTGACGAAAGACATCCCCTCCTCCGTCAAGGGGTCCTTTTGGGTTGTATAGTGAAATGCATCCGGTTGAGGGACCTGGAGCTGGGCAAAGGCGGGGGCACTGGCCTTCTTGGACGGAGTCGAGTAAAGTCGAGCTGGCCGCGGAAGACGTTGTCGGGAGTACGACACCAAAGTCGTCTCCAACCTGCGAGCAGAGTTTCGAGGTATCATCCAAGTTGAACGCGTTGCACTCGCACGACCAACTGTCGCCAAAAAAACTTTTGGGCAGGGTGGGTCACACTTTGCCTGCCCAGTTTCACACGTCAATTTACTCCTCTCAGTAGCACTGCTAACTGCAATTCCAGGTTGTCTTGTTGTCAAGGACGATCCTGCCACTGACAATACTGAAGACCAACGGAACTACATCCTTGTGGACACTCTTCTCGCGCATCGCGGGGATTTGCTATCTTCCAGCTTCATAGTAGTATCAAGTACACGTCAGACCTAGTCTATTACGATCCGCATTTTCTATGCGTGCCTCACTCTTAAGTTCTCCTGTCCGGACGGTTCCATCGACGATTGGGACGATTATTTGGACCAGGCAGACCACATCGAGAGAGCGGCACCTTACGTTGCGACGGTTGCGTTTTCCCAAAGACTTTTGTGAACCTACGCGAGGCCTTAGTGAGGCCTAGCAGAGCTCTGATTGGACGGGGCCCAAGTCGTACGACACAATCCCCTTCAATACCCTGCCCATTGTGTCGGTTCGGAATGCTGATGCCCATGGAGATTGGGCTCGCGACGAATTTTTACACATGTCATGCAGCCTTTTATCATATCGCCGCGCATTGCCTGTCTAATCGCGGCCGTCGTCCTCGCTATCTTGCATGGATGTGCGCCATCAGGCATCCTTTCGGCTTCCTGCTTGTTCTCAGTCCGGGAGCGGCCATTCGTGACAATCAAGATTCGGACGTTCTTTGATTCGTGATGTGGGTTCACTGCTCCACTGGCACGGAAGTGCTGAAGTCGGTTTCGCGAAGATCTCTGATCACGTCGTATGTAGGACCAATGTATATGTATATAAGCTCTTCGTGATTGTCACGCGGAACAACGCGCCTCCCCGCAGATCCAAACGATTTCAGCGACCCACCAACAAGTCCCGGATTGTCTGGGTATCAACTGATATTAGACGTAGCTATCCGATCAGGGAACTACTTATCGTCGCGGGAAACCCCAGGGTCGTGATAACGGAACGAAGAAGGCAAGAGCAGGGAGGAGAGAAATTAAATATGATCTGACGAGGGGTGCAGAGTTGACAGCTCAATGGGAAACCTGCTATACTTGACTGAGCGGTTCATACCCCCTCCGACTCGAACCTCCCATCCTCAACCCAAGTGTCGCCAAAAGCCCCTTGCCCCGGCCTGCACTTGAATCATGGTCTACTTCCCCTCTGTCTACATCTCTCTTCCTCTTTGCCTCTTCGAACCCTTCAAGCGGAACATCGTACAGCTGCCCGTATTCGACCCCGACCTCCTTCCCCATCGTCCAGAAGTCCTTGCAGTTCCTCACGACGCCTAGATCGAACGGATTCCGCGCGCGGGCGCTCGACGACCCAAGCGCGAGTCCATGCGCAGCTCTCCCGCGCGTGAACCTGTCCAGTCCGAGTAGGTTGAGCATGAATCCACCGCATGTTCCCGGGGCGGTCGCCATGGCAAAGATGCTGCCATGTCGATGCTTGTGCAGTCCGCCTTCAGCTTCGCTGTCCTCGTCGCCCCGTTCAGAGCCAGGCGCGTGCTGATGGTGATGGTGGCGGTGTCCCATTTGAGCGCCGGCTCCACCACCGCCTGCGGCAAGGGCCCCGCGACCCCCCATGAAACCGAATCGTCCTAGGTTGGAGACCTCGAACGTGGTTAGTTGGCGGGCGACTTGCCAGTACTGCGTCACGAGAAGTACAGATGTCCAAGTAAGTTGAAGAGTAGACCACATCGCAATAACGAAGAGGAATGTGTCCTTGGATACTGTGGTGCATAAAAGGGATGTACAATCATCGGTGGTCGGCACACGTAAAGAAACGGTAGTGAAAACTGGGGTTGACGGTCAGCTGGACAACATGACATTGTCTGGTACTCACATTCGTAGCTGAGGTAGTCGAATAAAGCGATGCCGATTACAAGAGTTGTCACGAACAACAGGAATTGACGGTGGTTGTTCGCACCAACTATCATGAAATAATAAGTGACTGAATACTCTGGTGGAGATGAAAGGCAAACCGCAATTCCACACCCACGGACAATGGCTGATGTCGGGAAGATTAGAAATGGTCGAGAAAGTTTAATAAATACCTTACTGATCGCTTCTTGAAACGCATCTGTCACACACACGGCAGTGTTTCGATCGGAGAGGTTTCCTTGCCTGGATCTGGTTGTAACATAGGCACGATGACACAAAATACCACTGACCATGCACTGGATGCAGAATGTCTGGCCATTAAGTCGCCCCTCTGAAGCCAAGTCTTCTATTATCTACGCAATTTTTGTATCAGTGCAAAGGTAGAGGCAATAGCACGTACAGCCTTGAGCTCTCCGTCATTCGCTGGCCGGGGGCATGCACCAGGGTCCAGGGTGATTGCCCGGAAGAAGTTGTATGCGCACAGTCCAAAGAATAGTGCGAAAGCTAAATGAATGTACGAATGCTCGGGCATTTCTGACCAAAAATAGTTGGTGAGACCAAAAGGAATGTGCTGATGGTGACAACAAATCACCTTTGACGAGTCTAGTAAGCCAACCATACCCAACCCATAGCATGGACGCAGCAATGATGCCCGCAAAGTACGGACTTTGACTGACGGTCCCCGTATAACTATCCTTGTTCAATAGAACGCGTGTAACAATCTTGGTTTTTCGTCAATAAGCTGCAGCTGATCCAGTGGATAAATGACTCACGTGATGCATGGCAAAGAACTCGGCCATGGAGAAGAGTACACCGACATACCACGGAAGTATGCTCAGGGTGGTAAAGATGATGTACAAGAATACTGAAGGTAATACGAAGATGGCGATTTTGGTATTCCTCTGCCGAGTACATCAACAACGCCGTACAGCAAAACAGGATCACCTACTTCGTTTAGTAGTGTTATTTTCTTGACGCCGAATTCGGACATGCCACCCTCCTCCATAGCACGCTTCCACGCCCCCGAACTTTTCAGTTCGACAGCCATGTCTCTTGGAGTCCGTCCTTCTGCATCTTTTGCATGAATATCCGCACCCATCTCGACAAGACGACGAAGGATGACCCTATTTCCTCTCACCACAGCCCAGTGAAGGGGTGTGAGCCCGCCATCGTCCTTCAGATTAGGGTTTGCGCCATGTTTCAACAATAAGTCAACGGAGAGCGCATCTCCCTGGTACGCTGCCCACATGAGCGACGTATGCCCCTGCAAGTCTCTCGAGTCCACGTTGACAGGTTGATGAAGCAGATAAAGCAGCGGCATAACAGACGAAGAGTGCGTGACGAGATGCAAAGCGTTGTATCCCTGAGAATCTGTGATATTTGGGTCTGCATTGTTCGATATGAGCAGGTGTACGATGTAGAGGTATCCGTTTCGCGCAGCCCACTGGAGCGGGGTCGCTTGAAGGTCACCACCGATGGCGTCGACGTCGACGCCCTGTTCTATCAAATATCGACAAGTGGCAAGCTGGGCGTTAATTGCAGCCCAGTGGAGCGGCGTGCTGCATCGGAGTCAGCGCGAATCCAGGGACGAGACATCCGGCGGGCTCAACGAACACGTTTTGGTCATCTCTGTCGTTCACAGTCGCCTCACCCGACTGGACGAGCTGCTGAATGGTCGCGAGGTCGCCCCTCTGCGCGGCAGAAATGACCTCTTGCTAGACACGGACGGCATCAGTTGGCAACGAAACGCGAAGGAGCAAATTCGGGTTTCCCACCAGAGGTTGGGTTGGCTGAGAATGGGAGACGCTAGTCCCGGTCGCCTGTTCGTTGTTGAGCTTTGTCGTCGGCTCAGCCTTGTGACTTGGTTCGTTCATGTCGTTGCCCGCCGCCGTTGTCGTCGACGTCGTCCTGTCGTTGTGCGTGTCGAGGAATATGGCTGTACAGAGTACCACACTCCGTAGCATGTGGGGCAGTGTTCAAACCCTACGCCAAGGTTAGGGTTTGTTGCTTCTCGGCAGCCCACCATGTTACTTCAGGAACTGTTCTTGCTCAGCGCGAGGTTCGCACCCGCCATTCGCGTGTGGAGTGCTGACCAACGCTGAGACAGTGTCTGCGTATTTTTATGCTGTCGCGTATTCCTGCAAAGAGGGTTTTACAATGATCTTGGAGTCTTGGCTCCAGCCACGCAAGATGCTCTTCCGCCGTCGGCGACGACGCCGAAATCGACAAAATCATGGCACTCCGTGCTCTCGCAATCGTGTTTTTCGATCTGCTTCACAGAATGTTGCATGTTGTTCGTTATGTTACTCTGCCAAGGGTTCAACCTTCTCGACGCATAGTGAGCACTTGGATGAACTTACCGGAGTACCCTGGCTGATGGGGTTGCACCCAGCGTCCGATTGTACACCTGGAGAGCGTCTCTCTTCCTCCTGTTGTCAACCATCATCGTCCTTGTTCCGGCTTCCTTCTGTATGGTCGTTACATATCGCTCAGGTCTGCCCCTGTCACCACGCGCGGATTCTTACAAATTCATCGGACCGCAGATACACCCAGTCTTTTGAATGTTAGAACCCTCGCATTTCTGCTCCCCGTCGCCCTCTTCGTCTTCGTCCTGTCATACGTTCCACTTCCCGCGGAACTTACGTCGTACAACCCGCTCACGGCGACAGTTGCTCGATTGGTTGTCCTCGGAACAATCATCCTCGGCCTTCTTTCAGGGCTGGGTGCCGTGAACGGCGCGTGGAGCACGTTCGCACGCAAAACGTACGTCGTCGATTCATCTCGCGAAATCTCGTAGCTCATTGTTGTTTCGATATGGCCAAAGGGCCATCCCATCCGCTACTTCCATCGCTTCGGCGGAGAACGCGCTCGAGCGGGTTCGCTCTGACTTACGTGACCGCACCCGCGATCTTGATGCGTACGGGGCTTCAAAGGTACAAGCTTCTCTCCTGACAGTCGGACGTGGCTGAACATCCGTGACAGCCTCAGGCCGATGGCTCCTGGATATCGCGGGTAACCTTTCTGCGCGATCCTCGTAAGGCTTCGAGGTTACCAGTCATCCCGCGGGCGATATATTCAACTCCTTTTAGATCAAGGTTCCCTCCGGCAGGAAATCCTCGGCCTACAAGGCCTCGAATCACAAATGACGACCAGGGTGGCGGCGTTGAAACGCAACCGCGAACACAACGAATTCGCGCTCTCCCTCCGCGGCAAAATTCTCGCCAGGGCGTGGGCCGCTTATTGCGCGTGCAGGGTGCTCAGTGCAAGTACTCGTGTGACGTTACTCGCACCTCCCGTTTTCGCTAACTGGTTCGTCCCTGCCAGTCTGTAACCAATTTACTATCTCCACCGTCGTCCACGGACGACAATACGTCATCGTACGGCGATATTATCGCACACATCTTCGCTTACCTGGTCTCCCTGTTGCCGGCCGCATCAGGAAAGCCAAGCTTAGACGTTCCGTCGCTATCGAGGCAGATCAGTCTGGCACTCGTGGGAGCCATCATCCTTAGTAGCGTCAGCGTCGTCCTCAGAGGCGTCACGAAGGTGAGTTGATCCGTTCCGAAGAGCGAATGGGCGCATCCAACAACCCGTTCCCGTGACAGGCGTTCCGAATTACTTCTCGCAACATCTCCGCGTCTTTGATGTTGCTTCTATTGGCACAGCTCATGGTTTGCTTCTCCCGTCCCGCTCGGAGAAACGCTGATGTGACGCTTGTACATTTCAGGGAATCTATCTCCTCAGCACGCTGGTCCAGCTGCGGACTATGTTTCCCCCTACCCATTCGAGCATGGAGGGAAGCGACGGTGACGTCAACTTGTTCTCCTCCCTCCCTCAGTACTCGCTCTTTGGGGGTTTGTTCGACTGGTCGTTCTTGTTTGGTGCAGTAGGCTGTGCCCTCACGCGTTGGGCTGGAGGGTTATTCAACGGAGATGATGAAGAGTACGCATAGCATTTTCGCAAGGCTGTACCGTTAGCAAGACACTACTCGATGTCGGACGCTCAGGTGTCTAATCGACTTTCATACTGCCGTTTGTGGATCAGAGGATCCATGTCCAAACGCTGATAAATGCAGCGGAATGTTTACACCCACAAGAATTTGCAATGCCGTGAATAGATAACTAACCCAGGAAAAAATCGGAGATCAGTGCACACTTCCTCTGAGCGAACTACGACAAAGCCCCCCACACCGCCAAACCTGCAAAGAAACACATCAAACTGACAAGTACACTGACGTACGCGGCAGTGTGGATACCGATACGTGGAAGAATCATGGGTGTATAAAGCGATGAAAGCGATGTGTGGATGAGCAACACGATGGGAAACGTGACCGCCAACGGTTTATGAGAGATGACAGGATACGGAATGATCCTGCCATCTGCCACGGGGACAGAAAGGGGCGAACGGAGATACGCAGACGAGACAAGAAGCGTGAGACCGACGGAGAGAATGATGGAATCGAAACGTTGCAAACACGATACGAAGACGGGGATTTTCTGTGTGTGCACATTAAATACGACGCATGCGTAGCACAGGGCAGGAGACGTACAATGGGAGCAGCGCCGTATAATTCCTCGAGTTCTTCTCTCGCTTTCGCGGCGAGCAGCCTGTCGAAATCGTGCTGAGTGCGCCAATGTACATTCGTGTTTCGGCGCGAGGCTTCTTCGGCTTGGTCTTCGAGTTCCCGAAGATCGTCACGAGATTCCTCTAGTGTTTCTTCGGTCAAGTCCCGCCATCTAGCAGGCTCCCCATTGCTCTGCGGAGGAGTGCCATCTTTTAGGCGGGCCAAAAACTCGCTTTCCCTACCAGGAGGAACCATGACATCGCGATAAAGTGCGATATGTTGATAACCCTGAACGAGGGACGCCACGACGTCGGCGATATTGAGGGAAAGCCACCACACAGAGTGAAAGGAGGGGTCTTTCCACGTTGTTTTGAGACTTTCCATATCGTGACGGACACGCAGCAATGCAAGCGATGCGAGGCGTAAGAGGGTTACGAGTAACACGTGCAAGAAGGTGGTCAGAAGCGAGGCGATGTCGGGGCGCAGGAGAAGCGACGACGCAGTGTAAAGTGGAAGGCGCAACTGGTGGGCTAGGGCAAACATAGCCGACGACAGAAGAATCTCTGGGAGCGGCGAAGGGAAGAGCGGCGGATAGTGAGATGGCGGGTGCGAACTTTGGGGCCATACGAGAACTGGTAGTGATGCAAGGATCGCGAATGTGACCAACGCGGTCAACAGCACGAACGCATACAGGACCAAGAGTCGCCTGTATGATCCTGAACGACAGACGGTCTCAATGAAAAGCAGACACATCGTGACCAGTACTCACCACCGTACAACCCGTTTTCTTCCAGCTCCCATTCAATGACCTCTTCGACGTCCTCTGGCTCGAGTTGCGCCAGATCCGTGGAGTCTACGGGCGCAGGAGGGTCTGCGTCGCGCTCTTCTGCCACACTACCGAGAGGGCTGCCCTGACGCATGCTTTCTGGGCTCCTCGTTATCCTGTCGCGTTCTTCTTCGCCGGGTCTGTCAAGACCGCTCAGAATGCTCTCTCCGCGCGAGTCCAGACGTCGCCAGTGTTGTTGCTGATGGTCGTCGTGGGTAGTGAGGTCGTAACCGCTGAGGTCGGAGCTCTCCTGTCGTGGAACATAGGCATCCTCTCCACCGTAGTAATTTCGCTCCTCCGTGGCAACGTAGGCTGGGTCGTGCAGTCTGTCCCACCGGTCCGCTGCATAGTTATGCGTCGTGACAGCCGCGACGGTGTGGGCGACTCTGCGATGCATTTCTGCGACAGGGGAGGAACTGCCTACACGACAAAGGTACCCAGCTATATACCAAGGCTGTAAGCTTTGCATCGTTGCCCCGAAGTTGCACCGCGCGACTCCAGCGCTCCCCTCTACAGCCAATGAACGTCTCGAGATACATACGCGAAGGGTAAAACGTGCTCTTGGGGCACCTTATTATGCAACCAGCATTGCACCGCACACCGGTAATGACCCTGGAACATGATAAGTGGCTGCGCGAAAACAGGGTATGATCAAAGGATCAGATTTCGATGCATTTCCACAGACTCTCGCCATCCCCATATTGTACACAAGGGGACTTGACGGTGAGAGTACGATCGGTCCGCCCATCGAATAAATCTCATCGGATAGAAATGGCGACAGATGGACAGCGCACCTTTGGCATTTAGTGGCATCTCGTCTAGAAAATGAGGATTAGCACATGCAGACCAAGCACGGCGTAAAAAGGTCAGACAAGGCTGAAATCAAGGTTTTGTCCACACGGCGTGTTCAGAATGTGGTAAAACATATGGTATAGAATATCATCACTACAAAGGAAAAGGGAATAATAGACTCACCATAAATCTTGATGAACAAACATATAGTAGTAATTCAAACTCAGTCCCACTCCGCACAGCCAAGTAGAGTCTAGATAGGAGTAGATCCTTCTGGTAATTACGATGTCACTATAACTCGGAGTCAAACAGGTTGCAATTAACCAGCCATGGAGTCACTTTTGCGATGGGGCATCGAACACTCTGTCCCCGGGGAACGCCCACCTGAAAACAAAAACCTCGATCCCGCCATTATCGATTACATCCTTGGAAAACCAGATGCTCAGCTTATGAAGGAGGCCCTCGAGGCTGCCCTCGATATTTCCAAAGACGATGGTCAACGAATAGCCGCAATGGACGACCTGGAAATGGTATGTGACGCCTGCAGCATCATGTTTATCTTCTGAGATTGATCTGCGCGGCCCAACAGCTCGTGGAGAACATCGATAATGCAAACGGTGCGCGTCCGTTCAAATGTACTGTATTGTCTCAATTCGTCTCCCCCGTAGATCTTCAAAAGTTGAAGATGTGGGAGCCTCTACATCGTCTCCTCGGTCTTCCCTCCACTACTGACGGTTTGAGGCTACAGACATTATGGGTGCTGGGCACAGCAGTACAGAACAATCCAGCAGCCCAGTCATCCGTAAGCAATGCCGATTCCGCCCTCCTTTCCAACTAACAGACCTTCACAGTACTTGTCCCTAGATCCCATTCCTGCCATTCTCGCATGCCTATCACCGTCGTCCAACTCTGGAGGAACTCGATCCAAAGCCATGTACGCACTGTCTGGCCTGCTGAAACACAATGCTATCGCGGTGAAAATGTTCACCGAGTTGCAAGGTTGGAATGCTCTACGTAACACTGTGGAGGGTTAGTTTGTCTTGTTCTCCTTGAGCAAGGTTAACCATATCCTGGGATAGATTCAGATATTACATTGCGGCGGAAAACAGCTTTCCTCATCAATACGTTACTTGTCCCAACATCCAGGGACACTTCGACTACGCTCGCGAGCGTTCACGCACCTTCATCCACGAACGCCCCCGTTCACCCTAATTCCCACGCATCCATGCTCTCCGATCCAGATTCTGTATCAACCTCACTAATTGCCGCGGAAGCCTTGCAAAGGGAAAGTGCATCAGACGGCCCCTCATTGTTGGATGCTATCATATCCGCGCTAGTGGAGCCCGTTCCTTTCGGCGAAGACGGCGAGAACGAACGAGACGTCGAATTCCAAGAAAACGTTATGAGGTAAAGGCTGGGCTTCTACCGAGCATCGCTCGCTAATGCAACAATATATCCTAGATTGCTTCACACGTATTTGGTGTTGTGTGGTGGTAGACTCTCTGAAGTACAGAAGAACAGGCTGCGTACTATCTTTGACGAGGTCTCGCCCGCAAGCAACTTGTTCAGCCTGGGCAGAGAAGAGTTTGAGGCCGTAAAGAGTGCCGTTTCATGAGTGACGGAAGAGGGATAGACTGATTTCATCAAATTCGCTGTCACCCAATCTGATACACTTTTATATCTAGCCGACTCATTTTCAGTTGCAGTTACGTGATGTGAATCTTCATTGTCGCATTGTGATTGGTCCGTCGGTAGAATTAAGCGCCAAGATACTAGTGTGGTTAGACTGACTGAACCTTCAAGGTTTCGGTCCCAAAAATCAAAAAAGGACAACAAAGCCGTTTCGAACATTGTCCCGCGTCTTCTTCGCCACCGACGCCCTCTGTCGCAGGTTAGTTCAGAGTTTTATGCCCATCGCACCGCTGAACACTCATAATTGATGTTTCAGTTCAAACATAGCACGTGATTATCGATCCTTTAGCGCAAGCCGTAACAAACCACCCGCTATTTATGCCACAGTAAAGAGTGTTCGTTTTTCTCTCTTGGTGTCCAGCCACCACCTTCATTCCTTTGTAAACTCACAATCCTTCGCGTACCATATTTCAGGCCTCCTTGCCATCACGCTCACTTTCAAGCTATGGCCGCTCTCAGTCTACATCACGCCATTTTCACCCAGGAGAAGGATTCTGATCTTCCTCTGCGTTCTGCAACTTTTCTTCATCCCGCGCCCGAGAGAGATTGGAGCGCTACCAGCCAATTATTCGCGTCTGCGGCTTATCAGGATCTCATTCAACGACAACCTACTCATCCTGACGGACCGAGGTCGGGTTGGGATCTCGGCCTCAACCTTTTGGGGGATCCGATGACCACTGCCGAACGTAAAAGCTTGCGTGATCGTTGTACGAAAGCGAGAATTCGCCGTTTGCACGCAATCAACGTCGTGTTCGAACTTGTCTTCGGTATCCTGTCAGCTCTCTTGGTCGAGGGCCGTCAATACTGACAAGTCTTTGGATTTAGGTGTCTGGGGAACGTACACTACTACTCGCTACTTCCTCGCATCCGCGGGCGCTTTGGGTAACACCAAAGGTATTTGTGCCCTCGTCCTCGGCGTCGTATCAGCACTTTCAGTTGCTCTTGTGATCATTTCCATTTTGATGCCACTATTTCCTCATCAAAATCGTCCTCACGTGTTGTGGTACACAAGATCGCTCTTTCGAGCATGTTACTTGCTGCTCCCGTGTGCTGGTGCTGTGATGAACTTTGTTCTCGTCTTGATATGGCATCCCGCTCGGCTTTGCAGCTGGGACATCGACATTTCGTGGTATTTATTATCTACGAATACTTCGAGTGCTCCATGCCACACGACATCATTCGCTGCATGGACTGCTGCCGCAGCACTGCGACTTGCTGTGACATTGACGCTGGCTGTGAGTCTTTTGCTGACTCATCTGGAGTGTTCGTTGATGGTCCGTGTATCTCAGCTCTCGTTTATCTATACTCTGCGTGCATATCATATAACGCGACACCCTAACTCCACCGAGATTGACCCTAAATACTCTCCATACCCCCCATCCGATCCTGAAGACACCTTACCTATTTTGGGCCCGCTGCATCATTCGAAATCCACGTTCGGGCTCACACGATCGGAGGATTCGAACCGCACCCTCAACCGGTCCAATCCCACATTGCCCAAGTCCAACTCCATCAGTACTCTTGCGCCCTCGACTTCCTGCACGGGTCATTCGCGTTCTCATTCCAGTCCCCCACCCAAGGAGACGACGCTTCCGAGGGTTTCACCACCTACATCTCGCAGACCTTCAACCCACGCAGCCAACCACAGCCCCGAAACTCCGTCGCAGACACAAACTGTCAATGCTGTCACACCACCCCTGTCCGGATCTCACATGCTCCGACACACGAGTCGCCCTTCAGTCGCTCAAGTGACTTCGGATGCAATATTACCTGATAATGCTTCATATCCGGACTGTCCTCGTGATCCACCCGAGGTCCGGCCTTACGTATCCTGGAAGCCCGGCCATCGTGGCACGAGTACTCACCTCGATGTCAGGAAAACGACATTGGCATGGGAGAATGCACATGGTCGGCACGTTTCACAGTCCGGCGTTGGTCCGGAGCCGTTCACATCCACCCACGACGAGGGCGAATCCATCAGAGAAATAGACAGGGACGGCCCCGTGTATGCGTATGGTTATGGCGCCTCTGGACCTGCATATCCTTATCTGGATGCATATAATCCTCAGAGGCCAGGGGGACATGCCGAGTCGCCGTCGTCATGTGAGGACCCGCACGCGCGCGGGCTCTCACAGGGATACCGCGGAGCCATGCCAAGCGGACCGGCGTTTTCAGAGTTTTCCGAATCACGATCTTCGCTCTCCCTGGAAGAGGAGGACAGCAGCGAGGAGGAAGAGGAGTACGTTGCTATGATGGGCGGCTTCGTGCGCCGCATGGCGACCATCGAGTCCCTCGGATCGAAGGAAGGTGCAGGCACGCTCTCGACGACGGGTTCTGTGGCACTCTGTTCTATGCGTCCCAAGACGCCCGTGTCGCAGTTCTCCTCGGTGTACTTTGCAGACGGGTCGACGGGAGCGTCTTTACGAGGGCCTGCGAGCAGAGATGGGTCACACAGCACGCAGTACCTCTCGTTCTCCAGCGGAGGGACGGGCATGTGGGTCAACGAACGTGGAGAGTTACTCCTGCCCAACGCAAGCAAAACTACCGCCGGCTCGCCGCATGAGCGCCGGTACTACACCGCAAGTGGGAACAGCTTCCCAAGAACAGACGACTGATAACGTTTCCCCTGTCAACATTTCATTACCGACTTCAAACGCGGTGCCGCACGGGGGAAAAGAGCTGAGGGGAAAAAGAGCAGGCATCGCAAACCTTGCTCTCCTCAGCCCCCCTTTTTTCTCTCGGTTTGCATTCGTGCGATACACGCCTCATTCACGCAGATACGACCGAACGCTGATTATCTTTATGAACTCATTTCATTTTCGTGAACGCTGACGCGCTATTTATGCCATTTACGCCTGGGTCGTCATGTCCGTCCGTGCTTGCTCCTCGATCGGGCGGCGATGCTTTCAATTCAATGTGACACGGTCGCTTGGAGGACGTGAGAACGAGATTGCGATGGCTTCGTCACGCGTACGTGCGACGCTGGCCCTATCTCTCAAGCCGTCGAAGCCCCCTTATCGCATCACGGCATCGTCGCATCGCCGAGACGTGTACGTGAGCGGCCAGGACATGACGTGCTGGCTTCTGTCCACAAGCTTTGTCCTGACGGGTCTAGCGAGGACGACGAAGGACGTCGTGCCGTATAGACTTGGTGACGTCAAAGTCTGCAGCGCAAGGGCATCGCCACGCCCCCACCCGACCGCGGGTCCGGAATGTGCGTACCGTCACCGAGGTGGCGCATTGTGCCACCTAGAGAGTAGGGCTGGCCGCCACTTGCCCCCGCGCGCCTCCAGATCTCCAGATCCCGTGCCCTACGACCCCCACCTGGGCAAGGTTCCCCGACGACCAAACCCACGACGGCCATTCGAAATTCGAACATCTTCGGTATATGGAGGACGCGAATGATATCATTCCGTCCCGAGCTCACGTACACGGAAACACAGACGATTGCGCCCAGCCAGCGCGTGCCCGCGACCCTGAAACCCCGCAGCTACGTAGACGTATCTACACGCGCGACGTCGCCAGCTCCCCCTCACTAGCCAGATTCGGCGTGTAACGCGAGGCAATGGGGTTGCGCCGCAAAGCCTCTATGAACGGCCTGCCCCTGAAACATGGATTCTCGAACCATGTCCATAGCGTTCAATGCGTGGGCCGTGTTCAGGCACTCGGTTCGTCATGGGTCGCCGAAATCAATTTCACCCGAATGGACGACTTGGCTTCGACGACCAGCGATAAAGCCACGGCCAATTTTGGAACGCCTCGTCGGACCAAGGCAGTGCCTGACGACCGAACCACCGGATAGGACGGGGGGAAAGTGTGCGAGGGAAGCACGGTGCAACGTCCGCAGTGCGGCCGCCCTAGTTGGGGCGTATGACGTGGCGACGACACGACGAACCTTCTATTGAGAAAATCGGGCGGGCGCACGGCTATCAAAGACTTCTTTTTCACATTTGAGGGTGGGATGAAAATGCGGCACGCCGGGGGATCAATGCCATCAAGGACGCGCCGATAAAGTTTCATACGGGCCCTTGATCATATAATGATATTTGGAAGAATGCCGCAAGTGCCAAAGGGGGACCAATTGGAGGGGAAGCATGCTGTAATGGAACGAGCGAGGGAAAAACACGTAGGCGGCGCAAGGGCATGGGGTCGATCCTCGACGCAGCGAGATTGGAATCGGTTCGTATCTTGGGAGATCAGAATGATACGTGACGGGTAGGTACGCCTCGGCAACCGAAGAAAACGTACCACCGGGGGGTTCGTTCGATTAGTCAATTAGGGTCAGTTTGGCCTTCTTCTTTGGTGTATCTGCTTCGCCTGCGGCGCGCGACCTTTTCACGATTGAATTGGGAGAACTCGTAGCTCCGGGCGTCTTGGCGGGGTCTGCCGGACCGTCGACGCCTGACGGGCGAAGGAAGGGAGTTGCTTTGATCGAAGATGATTGTCTCAGGTCAGTGCCAACACCCGTCGTGTCGAAGATGAGATTTCTGGCGGTCTTGTTGGGGAGCTTGTTTGACTTTTTGGGTTGCCTGGGCGCTGCGCCGGAGGACGAGATCGCGTGTGGCCGTGTTTTGTTTGTCTGTTCGGTTGCCTGTTGGACAATGTTCTGTGGGGGCGCAGGGCTCGAGGCCTGGGCACGAGGTGAGCTGGGTGATGTATGATGTAAGGACGAAGCGCGGACCTGGTGGGTAGTTTCTTCTCCGCGCTTGTTGAATGTTCGGCGACCTCGTGGCGGCAACGCGTCTGAGGACGACGGGGAAGGGAAGAGAAATGGAAGGTACGAGGTTTCGTGGGTGACGCTGGCCGGCGACAGGGGGGGCACGCACGCCGCGCCGCCGCCGACCTGTGACACGAGCTGCCATCCGTCCTGGTCCTGGGCTGGACGGGCATTCTGCATGAATCTGAGATTCAGTGTTCCGGCGCTGAGTGGCATGAAGAGAGAGGGATCGATGTCGCTTATGTCATCATTCCTGCGATCTGCGGTGAGAAGATCTGCGATCTGCCCGCATGCGTATATAACGTCCCTCTGGCTGCCCGTCCCCCCATGTCCTTCCACCTCCGCCCCGTCGCCGAGCCCTCCCCGTCCCCGTCCTCCTCGTCCTCCACCGCCCCCGACCGCAGCCCAAAAACCAGGCGGCCCCTCTCCCCGAGCTCCCTCCGAGGTGACTGCCACGCCCCCTCCCTCGCGCCTGCTCATCTCCCCCAGACCTCAACC